>VOPJ01007220.1:0-98029 GCA_014673585.1 Semibalanus balanoides | reverse complement strand
TAAAATTCGCATATCTCTGATTTTTATTTATATCGTTGTTAAGGTCAGGTCAATTTCATAACCTCCAATTAGAGTCAACGGGAAACATATGAAAATGCTTTCTATTCAGAGAATACGCATTAGATAAAGGTCAATTCTTTCATTAATCATGTTATTTTAGCTAATTCTTGATGATCCAGGTTGCAATTGCTGTTCAGTGACCTCTGAAAAGTTCAGCTGAGGTCATCTGTCGTCACAAGCAACTTGCTTATCAGTAACGTTTAATATTATAAAGATAAAGCTGCGAATGACACCAGGATGTCTCGTCGGTTTGCCATCAACCCCATATGTACATTACTAATGGGTCACAAAATGACCTTAAACCAGAAGGTCAAATTTTGAAGTCGCTCTAGCCGGTCACCATAATAATAGCCAAAGCGTATTTATGTGACAACACGATAGTGTAAAATTAGCTCTCTATGTTCAACGCAATAAGAAGTTATTCCACGAGTTTGGGCAGAAAATGTAATCATGACATTGGTGACCTCTAGAGCCTAAACTATTGAGCCTAAGCTAATTGAGGGTACCAGTGGCGATTGAATTTAATGAACGTCGATTATCTGTTTCCGTTTTGTTCCCTAAGCTATCATAGGTCTCGACAATGTTTTCGGGTTTTCTGGAGACAAAGTCTTATACTTGAAAAATTCGACCTTGGATGACCTCTGGTGATTTGAATTTTGACCCTGAGCCAAGGACGTCCAAATAGTTTTTCGACATGATTTGTGGCGTGCCTATCAAGCATTATTAATGTCTAAATCTCCATACGAGACGATTAGAAGAGGCGCTTATTATCGTATTGTTTTTCCTAGATAGCACAGTTTCCGAGATAATTTGTGGTTTCTGAGCGATGTACAGAACGGAAATTTGGACCCTTACGATGACCTCTGGTGACCTGAGTTTTGACGTGAGCGAAAAAATCTGAAATAGTTTCAAAATAATTTTGATAACGGTTTGAATAGTGTTTTTTGTTTTGGTCTAACTGCCATAGAAGCCGAGTTAGAGGGGGGGTTTCAACCCCCCCTTCCAGTGGTGGCGCGGAGAAATGCAGAGGCCCAGTGGGGCCTCGGGTTAATGAATTTAATTTATTCATTTTCCAAAATTTGTGTAAGGCAATAACACAACTTGCTGTCATGCCGCGAAGCGGCGCGAAATTTTTCAGTTTTTCACTGTGGATAGCTGGATTTTGATTTCTTGCAAAGCAATTTTACGATAAATTGTTAAGCGTTTTTTTTTCTTTTATTTGTGGGGGGGGGTCAAATGGCATTTGGCCCCATTCGAGGCTGTTGGGTGGGGGGCATGACGCTGGTTAGCCCCCTAGATCCGCTAGTGAATAACCTTCTGAAAAGTGTTACATTGGCCTTCGGGTCGGGTTTGGGTCCAGTAACGATGCTGTCTACAACGGCGAGAACACCTCACTGGCGCTTCGCACGGCGCTGCTCGGTAAATACTCTCGTCAGTCGTACAAGTTTCAAAGCGCACAATGTATACTTAAATAAATACATGTTCGTAATTGCTTCTCGTATACTTGTACGTCTTGTAGCTCGCCAGTGTCTGCTTTCTCTGGAATGTATTTTATTAATTCATTTTTGGATAAGTTTCTTATCTCTTATCTGAGAAGCAGACTCCATATTTTTTAGCCATGATATGAGGTGAAAAATAAGCCCTGTTTTTGGGATAGCAAGGTCCAGCTTTGACATAGTTTGCATAGTTTTTTCGTTCAGATCGTCTAGTTTTGGAAAGAGATTAGTACTGAAAGGTGAACACTTTCCTTGAGAAAGCAGACCATTGAACTGGTAAGTTTTTAGCGCAACAATATGTGTACTGGCTAAGTGGTGCCAGTTTCAAGAAAAATATTTTTTCCCAATGTCCGACCGAATGTCCAAGACTTTAGTCAGCTGTCAAGTCCGAAACGTCCGAAAAATCATTGTTTTGTCCGAAATTTGTCCGAAAGTAAGAAAATGTATGTATGGAATATAAAGATCCAATGTATCATTCACAATATATATTCATACAGTAATAAGGCATTTTGAGTCAAAAATCGTTCATTTAATATATCCGAAAGCCCACAATCACCAATACATCAGAAACATGTAGGTTGGTAAAAGTAAAACTGGTAGGTATTTGACGACAAGCCATCCTTGGTCATTGGAATGTCCGAAAAATGTCCAAAAGAAATATGCTTTAGTCCGTCCGCAACCGAAACCGATCTTCGGACAAAATTCGATTTCCGAAATGTTTGCCCCAATGGCAACCACTAGTACTGGCCTCTCAGGCAGCTTTTCCATGGATGTTAGGCTATTGACCTCACGACCTGCAATACGTCGTGGAAAATTTAGTATTTTATCCAAGTAAAACGATCACACGGATGCGGGTCATTGAGGTCGAGACGATTGTAATGTAACAACGGTGGCGACCACAATATAAAAAGGTCGTCCAAACGCGCCCCCCTCCCCCCCCCCCGCAGGGCGCGGATTTTAATGCGAATTTGATGTTAAACTGGTGCTTGTCACTACACCGAAAAATAGGTGTCCGATACTGTTCAGACTTCTAAAAACCAAAATGAAATAATCCCTATTATATAAGTTGTTAAGGCCAACAAGCCTCCAAAGGGAGCCCCCTGAGCGCTCGGGAGGCCCCGTACGCGCTCAGGAGGCCCCCTGTAGATTGTCTTGCCCACCCACCCGAAAATGCAATCCGCCGCCACTGAGTTTTGCCCCCGCTCGATTTTGCCAGCGGGGGCGGCTGCCCCCCCCCCGAATCCGCCGCCCCTGCGTAAGGGGCACGGGCACGCATACGATGTGCCCCCTGGTTGCGCCTCTGTGAAGATGAATATTGGATAATCTACCTGCTGCTAACTTGACGCCGGTGGAGCAAAAGCCCTCCGCTAAACCCTCAGTTACAAGCTGAGCCTCGTCAACATCCGCGCCTCCCCGCCCGCGGCGCAACGCCGCCGGCCACCTGCGTGGCGCATGCGCGCGAGGCGGCCCGTGACGGGGGCAGCAGCAGAGAGCGGGGCGGCAGGCAGCGGGCGGCGGCGGGGCGGCTGCTGCGCGTCAGTCGGGTCCGTGCCGCGCTCGGGTGGGTTCCGCTGCGCGTCCCGTGCAGCTCGATGGCCGCGTGCGTGTTCCAGCGACGTTTGGAGCAGAAGGCGCACTACCGGTCGGCGGAGATGATGCTGGCCCCGGCCGAAGAGGCGCTGCAGAGGCGGCAGACGTCGTTCGACGCCGGCCAGGCGGGCTTGGTCAACCCGTGGCAGAGTGACGCCCCGCGGCGCGCCAAGGTGCGTCTCGTGCAGGACGGCTGTGTGCAGGTGTGCCGCGTGGTGCACGGCAGGACGCTGCTCAGCAAGCTGCTCAACACGCGCTACCTCCGCCGCTGGGAGATGCACCACCTCTACATCACCGACGTCGGAATACACTCCAAAACGGTAAGTCAGTCTGAGTGGGCTCGTGTGCCCTGCCGGCTTACATAGCCTTGGCCCTGCCTCTAGGCGGCGGCTGTCACTCGGCTGCGTGCGGCCCCGAGTGCGTGTGGCCTTGGTAAGCAGCGCTCGGTAAACACTAAACAGCCAACCTAGCTCGCTGCCGCGCTGCCAGCCCGCGGCAGTGGGCCGCTCAGGCTCGGCGCCGCGCCGGCACGCCAATGAATCAACGTGGTAACCGGATGTGCGACCTTGTGACCTTCCTCACGGGCCCGGGTCGCCCGGGCGTCGGTGTCAGCGGGGCGACCGACGCCCGGAGCCAGCTCCGATCGTATACAGTAGCAGCGGCCTGTGGCGGCCAGCGCGCTGCGCCGCGTCGTGTTCAGTCGCCCAGCTGAATGGCCTCGTCACGGGACCGTAGCTCACGCCGTCGTCCAAGCTGGCAGCCTCTGGCGTTCGAATGCTGGTGAAATGGGGGATACAGTCATATGTTGAGGAGTCTGGGTACCTGCAGGCGTTCTTCAGCAGCCGACAGTAACTGAATGAACTAAGGAAGCCGGAACCATGGACGTCGCCACCATTGGGGACACTAGGGACATCCGACATTGTCCCCAGCAATTTTCATCAATTTATAATACTGTCCCCGACTCCCGACACGTGTACCAGCTTTGTCCCTATCTTCAAAGTAATTTTGAATTGAACGGTCAGTGGTGACGCCATTGGAGGTAAGCATGATATGGTACTGTGACCTCGGGCTTCATGCTCGCTGACGCTTATGCTCGTTGGCACCGCTTGCTCTCCGAATAGCGTTGTTGTTCGCCGAAGTAAACACGACCCATAAATAGTACTCCACAAACACCACGGGAAGCACGCGGAAGTGAAGGAAAACAGCTCTTGAACTGGTTTCGTGCAACACTATCATGAAACCTGTAGCGGACTCTAAAGCCGGAGGCATTGCAATTTGTGAGAAGGATTGCGGTAAAGTGCTTTGATTGCTTTGTCGTTCAATTGAACAGACACCGTTTATTTACATTCAATTTCGTGCCTTGTGTTGGGTCTTCTGACACTTGCTGAAGTAAGCACTGAATACTTCCTGAGAGTGTGCTGTTCAGTCGCTACCAGAGGCGCAGCCAGGGGGCAAAGATGAGGGAAATGCTCCCCCCCACCCCTTAAAGGAAATAGTTCACCTCGGATTGTTTTTCAAATACAATTTGACTATCTTTTGAAATACAACTTCTTTTCATAATGTCAAAAATAGCCATACATCGCGCTGATTCAGGGCAGAAGGACGTACATTATTAAATAATTGTATCAAAACTATATGCGTACTTTCCGCAACGTCAAACGTGGCTCAGCCAATTAGATATTCGAAAGTGGTCGCGTAAGATTACGGTATAGCCTCTGGGCTCTGCCCAGGTGTGTGAGGCCCACATTCTTGACATTACTTATTTATGGCCCACAGTCTTTCGACAAAAAGTCAAATATATTCGGCTGGAGAGCCCTTTCAGCCCAGAAAACTTGCAGTTGGGGTTTTTCAACAAGGGCTACAAACTGCTATCTCAGTTCAAACCCATGTTAAAGGTGAACTATTTCCTTTATGTGAAGTGTGACTGATACTAAATAAACACTCACAGGGCGATCCAGGGGGGGGTGGGGCAAAAGGGGCCATGGCCCCCCCAAACCACCAAAATCGGCGGCAAATTTGACACATTTTTCCTGAGTTTTGTCGGTAAACCTAAGCAAACTTTACTAGAGAAAGTTTGTATTTTAAATCAGTTATTGATACATAAGCAAAGCGAATCCGATGAGTTTTCAGAATATGCGATAATTTTTGGGATTTGGCCCCCCCAAACTGTCAAAATCACACTTTCTGGATCCGCCAGTGATAACACTTATAATAATATACAGCTCGCTCGTAATAGACATAACTGAAATCGCCTGCAGGCAGAAGGAAACCACAGAACACCCGAGATATTCGGCTGCCAGGGCTGCGCGGCTGTTGGAGCCGATCGAATGACATTTGGTCGATTATTCAGCGCACAGTATTGCGCTGGCCAGTTGCAACAGCAGCTGCGAACGCCCACACAAGAAAAACAGGTCGACTTTTGTGTGTGTGTGAAATGGTTGACTGCTTGCGAAAACTGAGTCCGGTTGTACTCGTTTGACCCGTTCGGCGTTCTAAGCGTGCTTGTGCCGCCTCAGACGTCCTGCTGTTGAATACAGAGTTGGTCACTCAGTTTTGGAAACATTTCGAGCATCAGCCATCAGTATTGGTATGATGCCAGTTTCATCGGACACAGCCTGACACGACTGGTGGCCTGAACAGGGCTTAGAAGTCGGACAGGGAGCGCCACTTCGGCGCGGCGGCCGCTGGGCTGCCAGGACACAGCGGACCAGCCGAGGCCAAGGTCGCGACTAATCGGGAGTGGGCCGCCCTCGTCTCGTGTCCTTCAACTGCCATCCTTGGTTGGGCGTGTGCGGCGCAGCCCGGCCGCCTCTGCGGAACAGTGGCAGTCGCCGCCCAGGGCAGTAGAACGAACGTCGCCGCCCGCCCTCCCGTGGCTCGAGCACCACTGTATGCTGCCTCGCTCTCTGGCTGTATCATGATCATATTCTCTTCGTAAACCGGCCAAGGCTGTGCACACTGAATTTACATATGCTCGGTATGCATCTGCGCTACTGTGCGCCCTCAGCGTAGAATAACACACTATTGTGTGGACGTCTGTGTCTTTGCCTAAAAGATAATCTTGCTTTCGACAGGTCCCTGCAAAAGATTACTTCAAACAAGCCACTCTAGTCTCGCGTGCAGCGCTTTTTATCGCTTCGCCCGGCTGTTCTATCAGCACTGAGCTCGTCACTGATCTCGCGTCCCACACAACCATTGTCCAGTGGCACAATGCTGTATGATTTGAGACCCCCCTCCCCTCCTTGTGGGTTGCATGGTGCTTATTGCTCGACGCTTCGAGAGAACTGTTTTTGCTTCTCCGCAGCTCCGAGTCCTGCTCGATATGTTTTGACTGGGCCTTGTCCACCGACCACCGGAAGCTGTGACCTCTCACCAACTGACGCACCATTCGATGTGTAAAACCAGCTGAAGCAGTTATATGCAGGAATGATTTCATCACAAAGGCAACACTCTTTCACAAATGCATGCTTGCATGTAAACCTCATAGTTTGCAATTTATGCGATCATTTTCTGTAGCAAAATTTTGCCTCCGACCAATCAATGTTTGTGACGTTCATCATCATAATATTTATAACGTAATATTTTGCTTAGTCATGCTGCAATTAATCCTCGAGTTACGGGGGTTCCCCTGAAGGAATGCTAGTAAGTCTGGGGCCGGAACGGCGCGAGCTGATACTCACCACACTGCGACGCATGATGTAGCCTTGGATTGTGACTTACGTAATATGAAGGGACGGGAATTGGCGTAGTTGCGGGGTTATTACCTCGTTTAACCTTCCTCACGTAATGGTGGACATTTTAAATTATTGTATAGCACTGCATCATGTGTGGCACCACTGGGTAGGGATAGGATAACCACCGAGGTGGGCTGTGGGTCATTGACTTGTTGGAATTTACAGTCATTATAAACCTAGCGGACATACCTGCTTCTCACGAGCGGATGGTGAGCAAACTCGGGACATTTCCTGAGTATGCTCTACTGTCAATGACAAACCGCTTGGGAGTGGGACTCATGTTCATGTTCATCATCAGGGATCATGTTCAGCGATTTATTTTGTAATCACCAGCTGACATGAACCAATATATTGTCCAGGGTTTCAGACCTGGACTTTTTTAGAAATGCTGCTTCATATTATTGTCAAACGAAAACTTAAGGCACTCGCCATTGACTCGTAATGATACAAAATTCGAGCTCGGATATCAGTTCCGCCCTTGACTCCGCCCACCACTCGCGACTAACCGGCCACGGGTCGGACAGTGCCGGTTTGAATAAAATTGGCTCAGGATCAGCAACGTCCATTGCTAGCAATTCGCTCATGCCAGTTGCTGCCTTCAAAAGTTATCGCCGACGATTAGGGTCCTAAGCGTTCCGCTGTTCACAGTTGTGTATTCAGCACTTACAAAAATGTCCGACACACAGCTATTGGGTGATCCTATTTCTGTCTGATAATCTAACGGTCGGATAAGTTGCAAGAGGAGTCGTAAATATTTATACTGGAACAGCATCAGAAGCGAACTCCATGCTCTCCGCATCTTCACACATTACTTTCCAACCGCTAAGTACCCGATAGCTTTGCTATTCTCGGACTTGTGGAGCTTGCCCTCTTGCCAAAACTCACCCGGGGTGCCTATGTTGATGTCAGCCGTATCATGGAGCCTGGATTCCACCGGTGGTCTCTGGCCTGGAGCCAGCTGGTCTGGCCTGGTCCCAGGTCAGCTGGTCTGGTCTCTGGTCCTCAGCCAGCTGATGCTGACTTCATAACTGGGTGTGACCTGATGCTGACGTCAGAGCTGGGTGTGACCTGATGCTGACGTCAAAGCGCTTCTCATGACGGATTGCTTCGGAGGCGTCTGTTTGCCGCCGCTGCACCGTTCCGGATGCCAGCTGGGAAAGTGCTAATGTAGAGTACAAACACCCGTCCGTGAGCGTGACGTCACAGCGGCGGCCGCTGTGCCAGCCTAGCCTGTTGCTCGGCCCGCATGGTTGCCAGGAGCCATGAGGAATGCGGGTGTGCCTGTCCGGCTGCAATGACGTCACGATCTGAGAGCGGCGACAACGTCAGTGGCGGGGCGGAGACTGTGCCGCGCAACTCTCGTTTTTGCTTTGCTTGATTCGCCCCAGCAGGCAAGGGCGACACCACCTCCCGAAAGTTCTGAAGTCCATTCTTTCCACGCAACGCCCATAGGCCTATTGTTAAAATCCGAAAATGTTGGGGGGGACACGTCCCCCCCGGTGGCGGAAACCCTGCCAGGAGGGATGTGTTTTCCTATTCAGTTGTCGGGGGGGTCGGGGCTTTTAAAGCCCCATTCAAACTTGAGCTTCAGCCCCCCCTTCAGCCCCCATCCCGATCACTTCGGCCAGCTCGATAGAAGTTGTCTCAAAATCCGAGGAAGAAATATGCATTTGGGATTTGTATTTGTACACTTTAATTTGTATTTTTCTCCTGTAGCTCATGCTCCTCATAATGTTTCTGGAGTAAAAACTATGGGGGGGACGCACAATGCCTTGCGGCGCGGAGGGTTTTGCTCAGAAGCAAACTATATTTATGTGAAGCTGCAGTCACGGAGGATGGGCCCGTTGTATGTTGCGTTAATGTAAACAGGGCATTGTACTATTGATGAAGAAAGTAGGTCTGCCCTCCATTCCAGTTTTGGAAGGGTCGGGAATTATTATTCTCATGCGACTGCCAAAAGTTCGATTCCAATAGACATTTCTGAGTCTATGCTTGTTTTTGCATCAGTTTTCTACATGTGACAATGCAATTGGCTCAGAGTTCGCCAGATTGATGTGGAGAGTTTTCTCTCTTTTGTCTGTGGTTGAGAGTGAGACAAATTGATGACGCTCGGCTGCGATGCGATCACACAAACTTCGCTTCATTATTTACTATACATTTACTTCTGTAAATCCAGTGCAAAATGTAAAATATATCATTTTACATATGTAATGCTTCCTATGCCATCGGATCTGAGCCGCCTCGTGTCGGCGGCGGCTTCCCTTATCGTAGCTGCGGCTCCCCTTATCGTATAGCTGCGGCGGACTGACCGGACGGCGCGGCTAGACTTCCAGCTGCTGACGGCCGGCTGTGACGTCACCTCGTGCGTCACGGCGGCCCCGCCGCGTGCCGTCCGGTGTCCGCTGACCGTCACCGCGAGGTTCTGAGGACGCGGCGGGCAGACGCGGCAGGTTAAGTCGCTGACGATGCGCCGGATTCCGGAACCGGCCACCGGCCACCGTTCGGTCAGTGTTAGTGATAGGTGGACTGTACAGGACCGCACGGAGGCGTCGCGGCGCCACGTCGTAGCTCGTGGTAACTCCAGTAGCGCCTTCCCGCCACGACGCGGCTCATGGCAACTCCAGTAGCGCCTTCCCGCCACGTCGAGGCTCGTTGGACAACTCGAGTAGCACCTTCCTGGGCTTTATGTACGACGGTGTTTGCCTTCACCACCAGTTTCTTATGAACCATGACATAAATAGCGCCTGATGCAACTTTTGTTTTGCGAAAGGCGAAAAGGATTATGTCTCGTGCAACGAGCCGGTAGCCTGTTGCACTATAGTCGGGGAAGGAATGGCCACGGAGGCCGCGTTCGTCGGTGTACCGGCGGCTTCTGCAAGGTCACGCGACATGGCATGTCTTCCTGGTGATGCCGCCGCTGGTACCCCGCCGTCCAGGGACCGACCACCGTCATCTGAACACGTCACGGGTCTACCGCCGCTTATTTATTATTTATTTATTTTCACTTCAGCTGACCATTCTACTCATCAATGGTTATTCATCGGTCATCGTCATACATACGTCATACATGTATCATCACGAGATTGCACTGTAGAAGGCTAAAAACGTCGTATTATTTGCAGATAATGACGAAGTGAAAGTGACAATTTAATACTATCGACACTGCGTACCTTTGCGATGATGCCATACATGTATTATGTTCAGTTGTCACCTCGCACTACCGAGCTTACCTCGATTACCGGAGCACTAGCCTCCGGCCGCTACATTGGCATGGCGGCGGTATCCACACTCAGTCAAAACGCCTATAGAATCATAGATGGTGCACCACCCGCCAGTCCACGAAATTACTGCCGCGGAGGCGGATACGTATGTTTTGACTGTCAAGGTAGATAAGCTCCAATGTTGGATATTTTTTTTTAAAATAAAGTTTATTTACCAGAATGTTTTGACCCGTGGGATGGGATTCCCTTGATTTAATCCAGGACCCAGCTAAGAACTTTAAGCGCTTGATGCGTAGGCCCTGACCGAAAAAAATAAAAAAAAAAATGAGAAAAAAAATAATTAATGAAAAAAAAAAAAAAAAACTTTATCTTGCGATCAACAGACAATTCGAGTTCACCGAGGCAGAATTTAGAGAGCGGAAGTTTACGTCCCTAAACAGACTGAGGACGGTCCGTCGCCGGATCGCGGGATGGATCTTTGTTCCTTGTAGAAAACGCCGCGCTGGGCGCTCGCGCTCCAGACGCACTTGGTCTTCCCCGCCAGGAGCAAACAGCGAGCACCGAAGCGGCTCGAATCCACCTTGCCAGGGTGGGTCAGATCTGTAGTCCAGCGCTCTCCCGACTGAGCTACACGGGCGGGCATGTTCTATTGACATGCGCCCTGGACGGGCGCGGGTTAATTTAAATATAATTATAATGGGTTAATAGAATGGGGGGGGGGGCGAAATCCGTCCACCTTTCCGGTTTTCATGAATAGCAGAAAAAGGGTGGCGCTGCGCGCCGCCTTTTTCTGCATACCTGTTCAAAAATGAACTACCCACATTATGTAAAATTCCTGGCCTCTGGTCTTCTCAGGTCAGGTCACCAGACCAGGTCACGTGATGACCTCACCTCAAAAACGTTTTTGGTCCTATTCAGACAGTTTTGGCACGATCGGTTTCAAACTTGCAGGATGTCGAACGTCATATATGCCTACAATTTTTCGATCTCGGATTTCTGATATCGATGACCTAAGGCAGGGTCGATCTCGTGACCACAAACACTGTTAGTCAATAACTCTCGATATCATGACGATAGAGACGTGTAAATGGTACCAATGTGTTTGTCTCGAGCACGTCTAACAACATGCAACATGGCTTACTTGGGTCACCATTTGACCTTGACCTGAGGTTGAATTCTCAGTGGACGTAACCTGGTGAACATGGATCTGATTCGACGCGCCTGTACGATGAACACCCGATAGCCTTAAAGCCTTATTAGATAGCCTTAAAGGAACTGTTTTATCTTTATTACTTAACAAGTTATTTGTAAAACACTTAAAACATAGCTTCGGATCCTTCGCTATTATCCTGAGCTCAAATTTGAGGACATGCTATTTATTGCAAATTTTATAAAGCTTTCGTTCCGTTTGCTCCTAGCTATCATAGTTTCCGAGATAATTGGGGGTATCTGGAGCGAAGCCTTAAATCTGGCAAATCAGACATTTGTTGACTCTGATGAGAATTTACTATTGACCTGACTTAAAAGGACCGAATTTCTTCGATAGAGCTTGTTCTCGAGTATTATCTCCGTTTTTCTGCTTTGTCGCATAGATGTGGTATTAGAGTCTTGGCAACAATTGACTTGAAGGGTGCTGGTGCTGAGCGAGCGCAAGAATTAACACATAATTTACACGAATTCGTCCTAACGTTTTGCGCTGTGGTCCGGAGATCGATACAGGGGGAGTTGCGCGGGGAACATCCTCCTACTACCCTGCGAGAGTTTATGTGTGCTTATGAGAGGCCCTCCAGGACGCGTGTTAAACCTCAAAGGTCGAGGTATCGGCATAACGGCTGGGCTTCCAAAGCATATTACCCAGGCTCAATATGATACCGATAAGTCGGCGACACTCTTTCCTCTGCTCCTGGAAACACTCTCCGCGAACCGCACCAACTGTGCGGGTCTGTTGCTGACGGGGGGAGGGCAGCACCGTCCCGCCGGTCCCTACAGGTCCGTCCTGCTGCGCCTGGCGCTGTGCCTCCCAGCTGACACGGCGGCTGCGGAGCTGGTCCGGGGCGCTGCCGGCTGCCGTGCCGCTAGTCAAGACCCCGGCTGCAGGAAGGCACGGGCCGCTCCCCAGCCGGGGGCGACGGCGGACGGGCGGCGCGTTGGGCGGCGGCGGCTTACAGCTAGCAGCCGTCAACGGTCGCCGGGTACCTCTGGCCGCGACGGCATGATCAATAGGGGTCCCGAGGTGAGCGCAAGCCGGATCTGGCGACGCGCTGCCTACGTCCCGGGCAGCTATATTGGTTACAGTGCCGGCGTATTGTGTGCCCTGGCATCTCATCTGCTGCAAAACTAGTCATTGACACTGTGGCGAGTCAGTCCGACGCGCGTTTTTGTTCAGGCTCCGCTCGTGATACGTTTATTGAATCCCCGTGCTGAGGTTGGTGTGTTATCGCTGTTTGTTGGCCGCCGCCGCGCTTTATCGATAACACGTGGTATACGACAGTTGCGCAGTGACGTTGATGATAGTCGACTCGGCTCCGACCCGGATCTGCGTGCTGAAGCGACGCCCCCACGCGTGCCCGAGCTAATTAGCGGGGCTGTGGCTGCGATGCGCTGCGACTGAGAGCGAGCCTGGCCGCCTCGGCTGCCTCGCGTGTGACGCATCACCAGTCACCGGCGGAGCGGCGCAAGGTGTAGCAGCTTCACTTTACCTGACGCACCTATTAGAGACGCTGCAGTCACAGAGACGTTCGACTCTGACTGAGACGCTGGGTCACAGAGACGCGATCTGACGGAGAGCGCTGGGGTAACAGAGACGCGCACTCTGACTGAGACCGCTGGTCAGCTTAGAGACGCGACTCTGACTGAGACGCCTGGGTGGCACGCAGAGAACGCGACTCTGACTGAGACGCTGGGTACAGAGACGCGAACTCTGACTGAGACGCTTGGGTCCAGACGGGGAAGCCAGGCTCTCTGACCTTGATTTGACGCTTTTGGGTCACCGAGACCGCCTCCTGACTGTTAGACGCTTGGACCAGAGTATTTACGCGATTCTGACACATAGAGACGCTGGGTCACAGAGAAACCGCGACTCTGACTGAGGAAGCTGGTAGCGAAGACGCGATTTCTTGACTGAGACGGCTGGGTCACAGAAGACGGATTCTCTGACGGAGACGCTGGGTCCACTTAGATGTGACGCTGTAACTTTGCTGACTGAGACCGCTGGGTCATAAGAGGAGAGCACTCTGACTGAGCTTACGCTTGGGTCACATGAGACGCGAGGTTCTGACTGAGACGCTTTCTGAGTCACTCAAGACCGCGATTCTGAGCTCGAAGAAGCTGGGTTGCAGGGGGGCAGCAGACGCGACTCTGACTGAGACGCCTGGGTCACAGAGACGCGACTCTGACTGAAGACGCCCGAGTGCACAGAGACGCGATTTCTTGACTGAGACGCTGGTCCACAGAGACGCGAATTACTGAGACGAGCCCGCCTTTGAGTCACAGAAGACGCGACTCTGTACGTGAGACTGCGATTCTCTGTTACGGAGACGCCTTAGACTCCACAGCGACGCCGACGTCTGAGGTTTATAGACTGCTGGTTGTGTTAGCAAGAGACGCGACTTTCGGTGGAATGAGACGCTGGTTAACGAAGAAGACGCGACTCTGACTGAGACGCTGGGTCACAGAGACTGCGACTCTGACGGAGAACCGCCTGGGTCACAGGACGCGACTCTGACTGGAGAACGCTGGGTCACAGAGATTCGCGACTCGTGCGGAGACGCTGGGTTCAACAGAGACGCGACATCTAGAGACTGAGACGCTGGGTCAAGGAACGCGATTGGACGGCAGACGCGAGTCACAGAGACGACGACTGCTGACGGAGACGCCGAGTCCACAGACGGCGCGACTCTGACGGAGACAGCGGGGTTCACAGAGACGCGACTCCCACTGAAAGTAGAGACGCTGGGATGGGGCAGAGACGCGATTTCGCTGACCTGAGACGCCAGCATGGGGGTCACGAGAAAGCGCGATTTTTCTGAAGGAGAAAGCGCGAGTCACAGAGACGCGACTCTGACGGAGACGCCGAGTCTGACCGACATTCTGAATTTTCGCCAGAGAGCAAGGCACAACAGAGCATGTTCATACATGCACAACCATGCTCGCACACTGCGCTAAGATGTGCAGCTACGCACGCCTCGATTCAGCGCCAGTTTATGTCTGAACAAGCCTGCAGTCTGATGGTGCCGCCACGGGCGGCCGCGGTTCGGAACACCGCGAGGCTCTGGTGACGGTATCGAGCGTATACCATCCATCACCTGTCCGCCCCGTTCTGACCAAACAAAGCCTGATTGTCGTGCGATACGAGACGACCGATAGAGGTGGCGCCGCTGGACCACAGGCGGCTATCTGTTTGCCTGCGCTAAATCCGGCCCGCTGATGAAGTATGATATATAGTCGAAGCCAAGTGGGTGTCCGCAGAAACCACTGCGCGTCATGCCGTGAATATTGGATAACAGGAATGATAAGGAGATGCCTGACTTCTGCCCTCCTTGGCTAACGTTGGTCATCGTCGGCTGATCCTGAAGACCTTGGACATGATCTTGTTTTTGATGCCTGTGATGCATGTCGGTCTTGGCTGACCCTGTCGAAGCTGACTGACCCCTGTCGAAGCTGACGACCCCTGTCGAAGCTGACTGACCCCTGTCGAAGCTGACTGACCCCTGTCGAAGCTGACGACCCCTTTTGAAGCTGACTGACCCCGGTCACCCCAGCTGCCCTCGGCCGTAACTGAAACGGCTGCTGACAACTGGCTAATGTGCTGACGAACATCCTGTTCCGGTCGCCGTGCTCAGGACTGGCACATGTCATCAGTGGTGTTCCGGTGTTCTTAGTACAGTGCCTGACGTACCGCCCCGCTGGCCGACTGTCCGACCACTATCTGCAGGGTCATGTCTGCCCTGCCGCCGAACTGCCCACGCGAGTGGATCCCACTGCTCTCCTTCTACGGGCCTGTCCGTCTTCAACCATCTGGTTTCTGGGCAGCGTTCGACTCCGGAAACACTGCGATGTGTGCTCCCCCGATCCTCAGTCCTCTGACGTCACTACGCAACAGGACAGCAATCTCCCGGCTCCAGCAGGCCAGCAATCTCCCGGCTCTAGCAGGACAGCGATCTTCTCTGGTTCAACAAGACAGCAATCTCCCAGACTCCACAAACAGATGTGTCAACGGCTTTAATCCCATGGGCTGAACACTGCGCGCCTTTTAGAGCTAATTCTAAAACTACCGTGCAGTGGTGTCCATGCCTCGCGTCTCTGAGACCCATTGCCGAGTAGGTGCTGTGCAAGTTTGAAGTGATATTCTCTCAAGGCTGGCTCCATACCAGAAGAGGCTGTCTGACTCCACTCAGCTTCTGGACCTGTGCTGTACAGCCCTTCGAAGCCCAGACATGGAAAGCTCGCCGCGTCCCAACGCTGACTCTCTTTAAATGTTGTGGCAATCTGAGGTATGCTCCAAGCCCATTGTAACTATAAATCAGAGTTCGGGTGAATGCAGCAAGCTGTCCTCCTGTCCAAAACTGGTGGAGGAAACTAGTATCATCTGAGTTTGCTTCAGTCCTGCCACGACATATCTGTGGCATTTTCTGTGAATTTTCGAATCCTTATAGAGTGTATTTGTATGTAGCTGCCTTATGCGGGGCTTTGCAATGTAACCGCGTTTGGTTCGGAGGTTCTTATCTTGCAGAAGAGTAGGAAGTGGTAACCGGTCTGGGTACGCAGTTGGTCGCTCCTCGTCTGGCGGCGGCTCGGAGCGCCGCAGCCTGGCTCTGGTTCCATCCGTCCCGCTTCCTGCTCTCCATATCTGGCCGACCGGGCCCTGCTCCGGCCCCGCACCTGCTCAGTGCACCCCCGCCCGAAGGACATGCCACCATTGATGGCACACAGAAGGACACGCCACCACTGATGACACGCTGAAAGAAGGAAACGTCACACTGTAAATAGTGCCCTGCAGCTTCGCTAGTTTTTATTACGTTCTGATGTAACCCAACCGGTTATCAAAAGGCCACGTTATGAGCAAATTCGTCTGTCGAGGAAAAAAGTTCGACTTTAAGTAATGAATAGCCCAAACTTTGTTCACTGGCGGCGCCAGATGTCAAATGAAGGTGGTGCAGCCACTGGAGACATTCGATCGTTGACTGCGGGTAAGCAGGTGTTGACAGCTGACACCACTGGCAGTGAAGTGTTTCATCACTGTATGTTTGTTACCCTGCTTATGAGATGTATTTCTTGGTGGTTTGTGGGGAAGGACGAAGCCATATCTCCGGCACGTACGGCTTTCCTGCCACTTGTGCCGGTGAACAGGGATTCGCAATCGGATGACACGGACAAATGACGACACTGGGCGGATTTGGACAGACCACAGCAAGCTCTGGTTAGCGAAGAGCTCTGATCGCAGAAATGCGTGCAAGCGAAACGTTCGCCCGCAAGGTTTTTCAAGTTCACGGAGTTTTCAGTACCTATACAGCATATTTGATATAATGTTGGGCTTCAAAATAAATAATTATCTACACCTTAATTTGTTTTTGAAATTGCAAAGCATTAAAGGGAATGTTTCACATTAACATAAGATTTGAGTTGAGATGGCCAAGTTGTTGGAATTCCATTGAAATTAAGTATTGTAGAAGTTAAAAACACCCACAGAGGCTCTAATCGAAGTAAGTTATGAAGTTGGTTTCGATACTCGCAAAAAAAATAAAGGCTAGTGTTATAGGGTAGCCGCTTTAAAGGCGATGTCGTCGATACCTTTTTTAATAAAGTGTTGATAGAAAGTAGACTTGGTTTTACATTTGGCTATACATTAGCATACACTGAAGTCATGACATATTGCAGCGTGAAGATTTTATATTTCGCAAAAATTCCGTTCATAATGACGTCAACATCCGCCCAAATACTAAAGTTAGTTTTTCATGCAATTGAGACACTGTTTTGGTGAGAACAAATGTAGGAAATCGTGTTTTCGGAGAATATATATTTTGCACCACAAGCGGCGTACATTGGACAACTTTCAGAGAAGTGAAACATTCCCTTTAATGTAATGCGCTTCTCTTTTGATTTTTTTTTTCAAAATAGATAGCTTCCCCAATGCAACATTGCTACGAAATGCCCAAGATAAGAATACGAAAAGAAGATAAAAAGTAGGACTACTTACCTACTTTTTATAGAAACCTAGCCTGTTTGCGCCTATAAGTGCCTGTTGGTCCGTATGCTGAGTTATTCTTACTGGTTAACCCGCGCCGCCAGGGGAATTTAAATTACTTTACTTCCGTGCAATGTCTGTCTCGTAAATACCTACATTGGCTAGCCCCATGCACGTCCAATCTCTTAGCACGACTGCGCGCGGTACGGTAGGTATTGCAAACCACCAACCCTGCAGACCAGGGTAATAGAACAATGCAGACCATCGCGGTCTGTCAGAGCTAGCCTGGAAGCTGTGGTGTCCGGCGGAGCGTGTTGCCACGCAGCTCTCCTCAGGTGGTCAGCAGCCGTCCCGGTATTGGTCTCCTCTTTCGAGCAGTGGATCCTCCAGGCAGAGGATCCGCGACGCCGCGTCCCAGGACAGCGTGAGAGAATCGGTGCTATAGGTGTGTCTCATCAGTGACAAGACTGATACAGAAGTCAAGTCGGCTAGAAGGTCGAGTTCTTTATCCCTGTTGATTGTTGAAGGCTACAATGATAACTTAGGCATCCGTAAACGAGCCGGCTTTTCAATTAGTATTCAGACATCTATTGTTGTTAGTCATGCGCGTTTAATTACCAGGCAAGGTTTCCTTTGAGCTGACAGAAGCAACCTGCGAACGATATTTGCCTCGATATAAAAAGGTGACGCAACAAGTTATTATTTCAGGCTGTCTTTCATGATTTAAATTGGCACCTTAATCCATTAATCTGCAATCCGCATGGTTTTCACGCGATAATTCGTCACGAGAATCGGTGGCGGGTCTCCGTGACGATACTCAGTGACGATTCTCCGTGACGAGACTCCGTGACTATACTCCGTGACTATACTCCGTGACTATACTCCGTGACTGTACTCCGTGACGAGTCTCTGTGACGAGTCTTCGTGACGAGATTCTGTGGCGGGTCTCCGTGGTGGGATCTTTGAAACGTTCTCTAAGCAAGCGTCACCTGGCTAGGGTGGCAATCTGGCCCAGCTCTAAGATACTCGCTTCCTGTGCCGTGGGCCGAGGTTCACAGCCTTCGGAGAAGCCTCTGAAGAAGTTGACTCGGCTCCAGATACCCTCGGAACAGGGTGAAAGCTCCAAGTTCCACCTTTGTTTCCACGAGCATACGGAGCTTGGTCCGAAAACAAGCTAACCTTGAAACGCCACGTTTCAATGTATCGCGCGATTGACAGACGGACGGTGGAGCTGAAGTGGGCGAAATTGACGGCTGACAGCACAAACGGCACTTCTTAAACCTCATCTGAACCAAATGATAACTGACGTCATGCTTTTTGAAATGTTGGTAATGCAAACACGCATTGGATGTATTCTGACACACAACTTCGTGAATTGCAAGTGGAGAATTTCGAACATCAATTCAGCAGACAGTGCCGTGCCGTTTATCCGACAGCCTAGCCTGCTGTTAGCCGCCGCGTCGGCTAACCCACCGCCGCGGCGGTGGGCGGTACGGACTGTACGGCGGCCGGCCGTTGCAGCGATAGCACCGCTGCTGGCCTGCCGCCGCCGCCGACCACTCGTCAGCCATTGAACGCTGTCGCTATCAGCACCGCGACGCAGCTCCGGCAGTAAATGGCCGATCGGCGCCCCGGTATCAGCCCCCCTGCCGCTGCCTGCCCGTGCCCTGTCCCGCACGGTGTGTTTATAATGGTAGAACCTGGAACGGTAGATCTATCATACTTAGGGAGACATAAGTCAGTCGACAATTATTGCTTTGAAATTCTGTTTGGGTCCTTGCTCCTTCCTTGCTTGGTTGTCCAATATTTTTTTTTTTTTTTTAGATGAACAACTGTTTTTTTAATTCCGCAAACAAACTTTCAAACATATGCTCAACTGTACAATATATAATGGAGAACCAAGTATACTATGCACGTTGCCCCAACCGAATTCGAAAGCAATAGCCATATTTTGGACGACTTATGTCCCTCTAAGTATGATAGGTCTGCCATTATAGATACGCCCAAGGCCCTGGCCTATAAACTAGGTACAGTTACACTCACAAGGCGGCGACGGTCAAGGTTGGTGATACACCTTTTTCCTCTGTTTGACGTCACGTCAAGTGCTTCTTGACGTGACCAGTTATATAGATTGACTAGGCTTTGCCTTTGGAGGCAAAAATACCAAATTGCGCGCAAATAGAAAAGATATCTTTATATCCATCGATAACAAAACTGTCTAGTAAACCGATCAGGATTTCAAAATATTGCTCATTAAAAGAGCCAATTGTCTACTATTATCTACCAAACCTTCACAATTTGCCAGACTTTGACGTCACACGGTCACGAGGAATTCGACCGTAAAATCCCCGACCAATCGTTAGTTATCGTACACGAGATAGCTGAGTTTCTGGCCAGCATCGGACGTACGACGCGCACGGTACAGCGACCCAGCTCGGCGCGGTACCGATTAGTAGGGTGAGAGAAAATAGGGGGCGGGGAGGGGGCACCGCAGCGACTAGGGCCAGTCACACCGGCGGAGCGAGAGATTATCACCCTTAGCGCCTGACATACAGAGGACGAGAGTTGACGCCGGTGGTGGCAGCTGGTACAGTGAGTGACCGCTCAGCGATGCCGGTGCGCGGTCATGTGTACCAGAGGCCAAACATCATCCAGGCTGATTTTCCTTTCTGTCTGTCCTCGGAGCCCGCCCCGGCGGCGGGTGTGTGTGTGTGTGTGTGTGTGTGTGTGTGTGTGTGTGTGTGTGTGTGTGTGTGTGTGTGTGTGTGTGCTGTGTGTGTGTGTGTGTGTGTGTGTGTGTGTGTGTGTGTGTGTGTGTGTGTGTGTGTGTGTTGTGTGCGCGCCTATAGGGAAGTGCCTATGGGGAACAATGACGGGGCCACACAGCCCAGCGTCGCCTGCCGAGAGGAGGGTCGAGGGACAGGACCCTCTGGTAATGACATGGATGTCTCATCCATGGTAATGGCCTGCCCTTACCAGAGAGTGGCACAGTGGTGGAGCCCCGCGCAGCCATGTATGGCGCGGGATGTCGCGCCTAACACCATTACTCAAGGTCGGCCGAGGCAACAGCGCCCTTTGCTGCGCTGCTCTGCCTTGGCTCAGCTTCTTTTTCATCGGTCGCGGCGGGCCAGCTGAGCTAAGTCTGACTTAGCGAAGCTGACCCGTCTCCAAACGTATTATGTCAATGATGTGTAACCCCCTCTGGCATCGCGGCGCCTTCGGCGCCGGGGTGAACGAGGACGCATCAGTTCTTAGGCGCCCTCGGGATCACGGCGCCTTCGGCGCCGTGATGCCTGAGGGTGCCGAAAATAGATTCAATTTGTTTAATAATTTAACGTAAAAATAGGTCCCTTGCTTTTTATACCGGGTTAACACAAACCGGACTAACGTAACTTGCTTTTCCCGGCCTAAATCCTTCGGTTAAATTGCCGGAAGGTCATCTCCCGCCCCGGAATCGATCTTAGATCGCCCGGGTGACCCCTTCCCCAACAAAATAAATAAATAAAAAATGGCCCCCATGTTGGGTTACCGAACCTCACGGACGCAGTCGCGTGAGATGGTGAGTGTGGTATGTTGGGGGTTGTTGGGGTTGCATTCCCAGACCAGTATCTCGGCAACCACGGGTCGCTCGAACATGGGACAGACACAGATGTGTAGAGAAATGATCGGCCCGGTGTATGCATGTGTACAAATTGTATACAAATCATCGATAAAAACTATACTACTGTAAAGCGCCACCAAATTCGTCCAGTACCAACCCAAAATGTATTCATATTGACAAACATGAAGCTTTTAATGACAGGTTTAATCAAATGCGTCCGACCCCTCCATTCATACTCCACGCCACCGGCCCACCCCTCGCCCGGCCCGGCAACCAAACATTGTGGCCGGCCGCCATCGCTCTGCTCTCAAGCACCCTTGTCCCTTCCAGTTGTTATTGAGTTCAGTGGCCCTAACAGCAGACTGGTGACTGGTTATTGATTCGACTCTGATTTAATCGATTGGAATCGTTCAATCAAAATCCATTGATTAAAACAATAATTGATTCAAATTCAGATCGTTTGATTCATGAATCGTGAAGGATTCAAAACCTGCATAGAAACAAGGTTGATTAAATCAAAGGATTGTTCAATCTTTCAATGTTGAATCAAACATGAATTAATCAAAATTTGCTTTGATTCTTTGAATAGGAAATTATCATATCTGAAAATTGTTATCCATGAATCAAACGGTGATTGAATCATTGATATTCCCAAATCAGTTGTGATTCAATCGTACCAAAGAAAGTTGAATCAATAACCAGTCTGCCTAACATCCAAACACGTCATCTCTGAGGGGTAGGTAAGCGCGGGAGACTGATGCAAGGGTTAGAATGGCGGCTATGAAGATGCCACCCCCTGGATACGACCCACCCGTCGGGGCTGCACGCTGGACTGGCGAGGATGCGGCGAAAGTGGCGCTGTGGCCGTCGGTGAAACGGAGAGCGTCTGTCCCACCATCTGGCGCCGTGCCAAGTGACGCCAACAAACAATCGGGTCGCCGGCGGTGGCGGCGGCGGCGGCGGCGGCGGCGGCGACCGGCCGGTCTCCAGGGCGCTGCTGCCTCGTGCAGACGCGTGTCACGGTCCGGCTGGCTGCAGCTGCCGCCCGCTGGGAGTTATGGGTCACCATGGTATCCGGTAATGGTGTGTCCGGGCTAATTTTAACTGGTCGTCAACATTGATAAGGTGTTTGCCTGTCTTGCTCACGAAAGTCCGAGGACAAGGACTGATGTGAAATGGCAAGCCAGCAACACGTCAGACGTAGATAATACAAGAAGCGGTTACAGTGGAAATCGAAATGCCAGCTGGTGCTACTGTCGGCGAAATGTGTCGTTCTCCGACTGCAGCCGACGTTGTGTTTATACCGACATGTGCGTGCCTGTCATACCGCGGGAGAAAAGCTGCTAGATTTGGTGGATATAAAAATAACTGCTTGAATTTGGGGTTTTGGCGCCTGGATAAGCTTCAAATATTGGTTTAAATTCATTGAAATTATTGCTTTCAGCTGTTGCAGGTAACCGGTACGCGTCGGTAAGACAGTGACCATCCATGCCAGCTGACCGGTACTAAAACGGTAGCGCTCCATGCTAGCCGACCGGTACTAAAACGGTAGCGGTCCATGCTAGCCGACCGGTACTAAAACGGTAGCGGTCCATGCTAGACGACCGGTACTTTAAACCGGTAGCGGTCCATGCTAGCTACCGTACTAAAACGGTAGCGGTCCATGCAGCGACCGGTACTAAACGGTAGCGGTCCCATGCTAGACGACCGGTACTAAAACGGTAGCGGGTTCCATGCTAGCCGACCGCGTACATATAAAACGGTAACGATCCATGCTAAGCCGACCGAGTACATAAACGTAGCGGTCCATGCTTAGGCCGAACCAGGTACTAAAACGTAAGCGGTCCCATGCTAGCCTGACCGGTACTAAAACGGTTAGCGGTCCATGCTAGCTGCCGGTACTTAAAACGGTAGCGGTCCATGCTAGCCGACCGGTACTAACGGTAGCGGTCATGCTAGCCCGACGGTACTAAAACGGTAGCGCGTCCATGCTAGCTTGACCGGTACTAAAACGGTAGCGGTCCATGCTAAGCCGACCGTAACTAAAACGGTAGCGGTCCATGCTAGCCGACCGGTACTAAAACGGTAGCGGTCCATGCTAGCCGACCGGTACGCCTTGGTGAGACGGTAAGCATTGGCGCGGTGAGACGCCGGGCGGCCACTGCTGCGGCTAGGTAGCCGGCTCAGTGGCTGGCTGGCTCGACCCTGCCAGTGTGAGACGCCGGGCGGCCACTGCTGCGGCTAGGGCAAGGCTCTATAACAGGCTAGGTAGCCGGCTCAGTGGCTAGCTCGACCCAGAGTATATATATCAATGGCTCGACCCTGGCCCACATCACTCGGCAGGCATCTGGACGATGATCCCTGCTGCCGGGGAATCACACACTTCTGCGCGATCCGGGTGATCCCGCTGAGTGGGTGATCCTTTACTCTATGCTGCCTCCACTCCTCCCTTTGTTGGGATGAAATACACTTTTAATGAAGGGAGTTGCCGCCAAGATGGACAATTGACACTATAGGTGTAAATGAATCAGCGCTGCTTTCTTGATGAGCTTTGTCGTAGGAGATACGGTGCTTTGTCTCTATTTGCTAGCAATACACAACGTTACATGCACCGAGGTGCCTATTGATACCACCGAGGCGTGATATGCCCTTTTCTATGCTCGCTTCACATTCCACAATGACACTAAGCAGGCGCGAATCCAGGGGCGCTAGGTCGCCCGGTCGCCCCACCCCTGTATCTAGGGTCGCGCCCAGGTCCCGCCCGCCGAGGCTAGTGCGCCCGTGGGGCGCAACTTTCTGGTTTCGATCACACTCCGCCTCCCCCGGTCAACAACATTTTCGTGCCGCTCCTCCGGCCATTAGGATTTCGCTGACGGCGATCACTTTGTCCCCCCTGACCGAAATCCTGGATCCGCGCCTGCTTAGCGTGGTGAGAATGTGACGTCACTTCTGTGTGATCCTTGATCATGCCATTGTCGGCTCATACTTCTCAGAGTGCTATCCAGTTCCCACCATGATTACGTCTCCTGACCACCAGGCCTGTTACTCACCGGGGGAAGTCACAAGGCTGAAAGGGCCGTACACGGGCCTGCCGGTTCCGAGAAGACGTTGATTGTGAGCAGTCGGTACGGGATCGTCCGGCGGCCGGTCCTCGCCTCCGACAGCCGGCCATCACGAGTCCAACGGTCCCTGGCTATGATTTCCGCTTTCCGCTGCCATGTGCAAGGTCACGCCGCACTGTGCGGAGCGTGGCGACAGTTAGGTACTGTCCAGCAGCAGCCGTCTGCAGCGAGCGGTCGGCAGAAGCCCGGACGTCTGCAGTCAGCGGTCCGGCAGAAGCTGTCTGCAGTCAGCGGTCCAGCAGCAGCCGTCTGCAGCGAGCGGTCGGCAGAAGCCCGGACGTCTGCAGTCAGCGGTCCGGCAGAAGGCGTCTGCAGTCAGCGGTCCGGCAGAAGGCGTCTCAAGTCAGCGGTCGGGCAAGCAGCTGTCTGCAGTCAGCGGTCCGGCAGAAGGCGTCTGCAGTCAGCGGTCCGGCAGCAGCCGTCTGCAGCGAGCGGTCGGCAGAAGCCCGGACGTCTGCAGTCAGCGGTCCGGCAGAAGGCATCTGCAGTCGGCGGTCCGGCAGAAGCCGTCTGCAGTCAGCGGTCCGGCAGCAGCCGTCTGCAGTCAGCGGTCCGGCAGAAGCCGTCTGCAGTCAGCGGTCCGGCAGCAGCTGTCGGCAGTCAGCGGTCAGGCAGAAGCTGTCGGCAGTCGGCGGTCCGGCAGAAGGCGTCTGCAGTCAGCGGTCCGGCAGAAGGCGTCTGCAGTCAGCGGTCCGGCAGAAGCCGTCTGCAGTCAGCAGCCCGGCAGAAGCCGTCTGCAGTCAGCAGCCAGGCAGAAGCCGTCTGCAGTCAGCGGTCCGGCAGAAGGCGTCTGCAGTCAGTGGTCTGGCAGAAGCCGTCTGCACTCTGCAGCCAGCAGCGGCGCCACTCACACCGGCCAACATTACCAAATGTGCAGTTGCGCTGTTTCGGCACAACGCGCCCATTGCTTTATGGATAGTAGTCAATCCAGGTTATGGATTGTGTTGTCATACGGATCCTTCGCAATGGATTGTGTTGTTGCCAAGTCATACGAATCCTTTGCAAGTTACTAATATGGCAGGTGGCGAACAAGTTTAAACGATATGTTGGCTGCTCCGAACTTTGAGACGTATTTATTCCTCTACCCATGCCTTCCACAGGCGCCATATTCGTTCAATTACACATCCATGTAATGTTATAAACTGCATTCTGGACACGGACAACTCTTTCGTTCGTTATTGAATGATATAAATTATTTTAATCTTTTTCTTCTTCCTGTAAGCGGTAATTTATTTGGTGATGGTGGTAGACCAGCTGTGGCAAGCTTTCATCTCGATCTCAGACCTAATCCCCTAATTTGTGCTTTGGATGGTCAATATCTCGACCACTAGACAAGATAACAAGATAAGCTAAGTATACACTATGTAAGAGTGACTTACAGGTGCCAAACACTTGTTGACAGCTCGACCATCAGGAACGAGATGGTCAATGCATAAAGCCTAGACACGAGGATCGTTCATTGTTTAAGACCTGGACATTATCTTTTACTGTTTATCATACGACCTGTTCACTGTTCAGTGCTCGATTATTTTGTATTGCATGTCAACAATAGGTTATTGTTATCAATAGGTAAGATTATCGAAAACAAAACGCCGGAAATATTATTTGCACAAATTGGCACCGAGTTTGTCTAAGATTGGCCCTTTTCTCATGTCATTGGTGCCGGTGGCTGATCACTGTTTTGCACAGCAGTGATGGGCGATTGAGTCCGTTCTGTTCAGCCGGACGAGTCGCCGCCGAGATTGCGCGCTATTTCCTGCCCACTGGCAGCAGGCCAGAGGTGACCAATCTCTCTCTCTTCTCTCTCTCTCTCTCTGACCGTGCCGGAGCCCGGCTGCTGACTGACGGCCAGAGAAGAGCCTTCTCTCTGACCGTGCCGGAGCCCGGCTGCTGACAGACGCCAGAGGAGAGCCTTCTCTCTGACCGAGCGCGGCTGACCGCTGACAGCGATCCACAGCCCAACAACGTGTCGGGGACGGGCAGCCCTGTCACGTCAGAGGCTGGTGCCCACGCTGATATGCTGTATTGTGAACACTGGACATCCCTGCTTCGCTGACACCCGCTAACACCCGCTAACTGAACTTTAATAGATCACAACTATAGTCGCGTCACTTAAAAATTGATGGGATATCGGTGTTTTAAATGTTCCGCCTGTTTCTTTTTTCGTCTTTTTTTATTAAGTTTTATTTTTGGGCATTGGTATTATTTTTCGGCTATTCATATTTTTGGCTAATGCTGAAAGTATGTTGTCCTTGCTAGCTGCCGGCGAGTGGTGATATATCGTGGAACCTCAACAACCCGTTGGGATAGCCTCCGACAATGCGAGCCTGTATGTTTCCATTACGTAACACTGAAAGAGATGCCCTGTTCTCATTCAAGGTTATCAAGGGATGGAACTAACAATGGAAATGAATACATAGAACTGACTGCGGACTCTGACGTCACTCGGACATTATATAAACCAGCATGATGCATAAATGTAGGTTATCCAACGTTTCTAACTCACCTGCTGGGTAAGCCCCACATGTCATCAGCACGTCCGACCTCTGACCGGGCACTTCAGTGAGCGTCGCCCTTCAGTGTACCACATCCGCACCCCAACGCCTATCAAAGCGCCGCACTTTCACCTTGGGGCACAGTGGGACGGCGCGCGGCGGCCGCTGGTAGCCGTGACCCGTCTGCGTAATCCCGCGTGACACCCCGGCCGTCAGCTGCTGGTATGTCCGCCAGGGCTGTCGGAAGAGCCGTGTGGTTTCCCAGCGCTCCGGGCATCCGCTGGCCGACTCACGGCCCTGGTCTCTGGCCGCGGGCCGACATCACGGCAGCCGCCGCCGCCGATGCCAAGCCGCGTCCAGACCCAGACGGCCCGATCCGGTCCGGTCCGGTCCGGTCCGGTCCAGTTCTGGGGTGGACCATGGTCGCCGTCCACCAAGGGGAGACAGGGGATTCCCCTGCAGTTTTCTGTCGACCACTGGTTCCCTTGAGTCGCCACCGACCACCGGTATCTCGGCTTATCTCGGTATGATCACCTGGTGCGGGTCGGCTTTTTCTGCGGCCGTACAGCTGATCGGATAGAAGGAAGGATGTGTCGGCGGATGGTGGGGGCAGCAGCGCGATCAGCTGACGCGGCTTGGCCGAGTTGACACGGACGACGGGCTGCCAGTCTGAGGAGGACGGGTCGCCAGTCTGAGGACGTCGGACCGCCAGTCTGAGGAGGACGGTGTTGCAGTCTGAGGAGGACGACCCCAAGTCATTGGGACGGGCTGCCAGTCTTCTAGAGGACGACGGACCGCCAGTCTGAGGACGCGGGCCGCGCAGTTCTGAGGAGGACAGTGGTTGCCAGTCTGAGGAGGACGGGCTGCCAGTCTGAGGAGGACGGGTCGTCAGTCTGAGGACGACGGACCGCCAGTCTGAGGACGACGGACCGCCAGTCTGAGGAGGACGGGTCGCCAGTCTGAGGACGTCTGACCGCCAGTCTGAGGAGGACGGGTCACCAGTCTGAGGAGGACGGACCGCCAGTGACCCGCGGGTCTGTTTCTCAGGGGAGCAATGCCACTAATGTTAGGATGTCAGGATGACATGCTGCCATGAATTATGAAACACGAGCCGGCGCTTTTTGGGCTAAAGACAGATGAGAAACATTCAATGTTGGCAAATGGCAAGCCACTGTTTCCTACTAAACATAGTATCATACATATTTCATTCAGAGCGTGAAGACCGTCACCATTGCTGTTCAGTTCAGTTATTTTGTCGCTATTGCTGTTCACTGTACAGTTGAGTTTGACGGCATTTTGCTTATGTCCGTCATGAAAACATTTCCCTTCGTTGTAGTCTTCAACTGTCCTTCACATATGCATCTCTCACTCACAAGGTCTTACCGTGAACTTTGGAGATGCGCTTGGCGAGCTGTGCGGGATCTGATTCGTTTGTCGTTGCAACAGCTATGGATATTAGGGTTCGCTTACAGGCCAATCGCCTGGAAATGCAATCCTATTAACTCGTATGGCATCCTCGTGGGTGTAAACATACACAAAGGTCTTAAACCGTGACTTTGACGGAGATGCGCTATTGGCGAGCGTGGTGCGGGATTCTTGATTCGTTTGTCCGTGACTCCGGGATCGGTGGCCACCTCCTCCTCACGGTCGGCTTTTTTGGAGTCGCCGTCCGGATCAAATCTGGTCTGCGAGCGACACTAGTACTCTGTACAAGCGAGAAATCAGGCAGTTCGCTGCTTCTCGCAATTGTGGATCTGCTGACTAGTCTTATATCTGTGTCGCGATCGTCAATGAACCGAGCGACGCTCGCTTCCAGATGGTGCGCGTATGAGACGTGTCATGACTGGAAAAAACTCGCAGATGGGAATAAATAGTTTGCTGTATTCGTCCAGTAATTTCTATGCGGAGCGCGTGCCGTTACGTTCTCAGAAAAATTCTTAATAGGTGGAACAGTTAAGTCATTTGGCTCCACGAGGTCCGAGACCTAGGTGATATATATTTCGAATCACTACAACGATGCGCTCCGAATCGGCTGGCGCCACACCTGCTTAATTGCGAAAGAGAATGTATGTGACGGGCCCGGCCAACTGCGTCCGCCGACTGCGACCAGTTCCCGCCTCTACAGCGCACTGGTCAATGAGCAAGTAAGACTTTGGGTGCGAAATATGTTTGACTGTCGTCCGGACCCCGTAACTGAGAACGATCGGTCACATGTCTCTCAAGCCCTCTCAACAGTTGATTGAGAATGAACACATAAACTACTAGACTAATAATGGAAGTCCAAGGGCATAGACCACAATATGGAGGGACGCCGGCTTTCCATATCACATCTGAAAATGCCCGTGAAGACCGCTCACTCCTCCATTCCTGCACCTATCCCTCACCCAATCGTTTAAAGCCGTACCTAGTTTAAGGAGCACAAAAGTAACGCAGATGAAAAACCATTTAGAGGCTGTCATCGTGAACGTAGTACAGTACGCGTTGGGCGCCACCTGCTGAGGCATAACCCCTAATTTCCCGAGCGCGGCTGAAGGTGGGAGCAATTCCCGGGTGCGGGTTCAGCGGAGTTTGTGTGCTTGTGCAGTGCTCCGAGGCCATTGTGGTGAGTCACACGGCACACACAGGTCCGGATCTGGAGCCAGCCGCCGGAGGGGAGCGGCGCAGGGCCGTGTGGCGCGCCGGTTTCCCAGGTCTGGCGTGCCGGGGACGCGGGCCGTCACGGGGACTGATCTGATGAAGGCGTGGCGATGATGCTGCCTTTTGCTGCCCGAGCGAGTGGGTTCGTGTCAACGTAGAAACGGTAACGCGGTAGTGGTGGCACGGCCCACCCTGATCAGGATGCGCTCTGCGGGACTCGCCCGTCGTGTGTTCCGTAGAGGCACTCGGCGGTCAACGGTGCAAGTCCACCGCGCGGGCACTCACTCACCCCAGTCAGTCACCCGCAGAGGAAGCCCACGCCGGCCAGGTCAACCGAAAAAGGTCACCGGCCCCCGCGACGCCCACCTCACCCGACCACGCACAGCTCAAGGTTTGACACACCCAACTCAAATCCGACGGGCGGCCAGGAGTCACCGAGCTGCGCCAGGTCAAAAAACCAGAACAGAAAGGATCTCGGCTTTGGCCACACCGCGCCGGCAACTTGTATGACATACACGTGGTCAGAGGTGTGCGCAGGCGCGAACAGCCGGCGGGCCCACTCCTTGGATCGACTCGATACGATACAAAGAAACCGAAACAGTTGGTCCCCCATCACAAGATACTATTGTAAATTTAATTGGGAAAAATAAACTTCCGTTTTTGTGGTCTGCACGATGGTGACAGTGATATATCATAGCGACATAAAACATATAACACTCATGAATCGAAAAGGCAGATATTACGAAGCCCAGAATCGATAAGTATTCTACAAAATATAATTTTAATAATTTTATTTCTAGAAACAACAGTTTATTACCACAGTTTTATGGCAGTGATGGCATCCATCACAGAGAGAGTGACTATGTCTCCGTGGGAATTTTAAATCCAATCTGGTGATACGCTTACTAATCCCTGGATACTCTTTATATTGTTTTTTTGCTCTATACTGGAGGAGACATCGACCTAGGCAGCAGACCCCCCGTGCTCTATACTTTAAACATACAAAAAGTTGTTTCTAGACCAATTTCCAAACCGTGCTTATCGTTTGGAAAACTGCAGCTGTCAGGCCGCGGATCCAGAATTTCGGTCAAGGAGGAGGGGGGTACATGGTGATCGCAGTTCAGCGGTTTTTTTAAGGGGTGGGGGTAGAGCAGCACGAAAGTGTTGACCGGGGAGGGGGTGGAGCTTGATAGAAACCAATAAAGTTCGCCCTACGGATACGGGCTCGCGCTTGAACGGGAGCGGCGGACCGCGATATTCAGGATGATGTGGGAGGGGAGAGGGGGACGGGCTGATAGCGCCCCTGGGCCCAAGGGCCCAATCTTACACAGCCCAGTCTTACCAAGTGCCGTCAATGCTGTCAATGCGTAACTGCCATCTAGCGGCGAATATTAAATCATAGATAGTATCAAAGAATAGGAAAAGACTGAATATTTCACGTGATATTGTATTTTTAGATAAAGCTGGTGCTCAGGTAAAAGCTGTTATTCTTTTATGCATAATGGATGGCGTATGAAGCTGAAGAGCACTTTTAAAGGCGGACAATTCAAGAAAATGAGGAATGAATCAGCTTGTACGTAAGAACAAGCTAGTGGCAAGTAATCTAAATACTAGTTCAATGCTAGTCTGCCCCCTAGTACGCCATCAAGACCATACATGGGCATGCAGTCAGCTGTTTGTCGGGGATGCCGTACTTACGCATACAAGCGGGTTGCTTAGATTGGGCCCTGGATCCGCGCCTGACTGTGATACAGAGGTGGTCGAAAGAAATCAAAGCCTTTTTACATAATCATTTGGGGTATAATCTATTTGAGCGGGAACACTGATACTTGGGACATGTTCCAGTCTCGCCACACTGAGAAGACTCCCGTCACTGGCCGTTGCCGCATTTTTGCTGTGCTGCGTTGCAGCTATCCCGCTGACACGCGCCTGAGCCCACACAGCCCGCGTGCGGCCAACACACGCTGGCTGACCTCTGACCTGGCCGCGGTGGCTGACGCGCCTCGTCACGTGTCCCTCCAATCACGAGCACGTGGAGACGCCGGTCACGTTTTCGTGTGCGGACGTGCCGGTCCGGGAGAAGGTCGCCGGACATCCGTGTTCCCCGTCATCGTGTCAACCAGGACTGGGCGCTGGGTTCGCCCGAGCTGGGCTCCGATCGAGCCGGAAGTGGGGTCAGCCGCACTGTCGTCACACTCGGCGTGGGAGGGAACGAGAGCCAACTGACCCCTGTGACCTGCGATATGTGGAGGAAAGACGGGCACGGCTCCGGGCTGCTATACTGCAAGTTGCACGATACTTGATAGGATTTAAAAAAAAATGGTGTCTGCATTTTCCATGCCTTAGACATCACCTAATGCGATAACATGTTTGTGCAGTGTGCTTATAGCTTATCTCATTCGGTGAAGCCTAGGCCCGCCCACACGGGTGCGTTTTTCATGCGCTACGTTCCGTCACGTCTCGATGCGTCTCAACTCTCAATGGGTCGCAATGCGTCTCGATGGGTTGCGATGCGTCAAGGATTGACGCATTGACGCATCGCAACGCATTGAGACGCATCGAGACATGACGAAACGCAACGCAACGCAGAACAACGCACCCGTGTGGGTTGGGCCTAATCCCTAAGGAGCGAAAAATGCGGAGATAATCGGAAAAGCAGCTGCAATTTAGCTACCGTTGATGTTGTATTCACATCGTCACGCCGAACTACTCTGGCAATCCGAGCTACGTAAACCTCTGGAAGCTGATGACCGTCGGCAGACAAGACGCATTCACAACGGGATTGTAAGCTAAAACAATGCATACACAATCTGGCCGGTAACAGCGGAATGCTGGTATGTTCGGTGGTGGACTACGGGGATTGTCTGCGACTTTTTCTTCTGATAGATTTGGTCCGAACCTTTTGAATGGATGGATTTCCGGGGTCATGGAGCCACGGCCACGCTAAGCAGAGCTTGTTGCGCAGACTCTGACCCCCTACCATTCGATCGCCCATTTCCTGGTAGCCGTCAGGATTTAAAATCGAAAGTTAACGTGCCCGACATGCCTGGACAGTGACACGGTCCGCCCCGCTTACTGACGTCCCCTGGCTTTAAGTGCGACCGCTGCCACCGGCCGCAGGCCATCCCATCCAGGAGCAAATAGTGAGAGCCGAAGCGACTCGAACCCGGGCTGCCCTACCGGGAAAGGTCAGAAGCCCAGCGTTCTCCCAGAGAGCTACAGGGGCGGGCATGTTTCTCAATCTGCTTACGTGTTTAAAGCTGCTTGTGGTAAGATCGTAATGCACTTTATAACAACCATCTATTTCGGAGTCACTGACGCTCATTGGCGTTTCCACCTGCGCGACACAATACTATTTCAAATCAACTATTTATGGACGTGCTACGCTCGTCCTTACTCCTTCGCGTCACTTTTGATAGGATGATTGTTTATTTATCACTTTGCATTTGGACTGTCACGGTTCTTACATTCACAAACTGATGCATTGTTCATTGTTCAGTGTTTGTAACATAATTTTTATCCAATGATGAATATATTTTTATTAAAGGGAGTGTGCCTACTCTTTGAATGTCAAATAATTTTATATTACGGTAAGAAGCTTTACTGCCTTTGATATTGGTTACGAAAATTCACGTCTGGAGCCCTTATATTTTTGAATTTTGACTTATTTCTGTTTTGTGTACATTTGTTTTGTTTCAAAACTCAAACGATCGTCACTATAAAACAGAGTAGCGAAAATGATTACCATACTTGGCGCACTGGCCAGAGCTAACAAATATTATGCTAGCGTTGTAATTTAAACGAGCAATGGCTTCGAGTGCGAAAGCTCCTTCGGGTGGCGACTATTGAGTAATATATTCGCCAAATGTATTGGGACTGTTGATATCTCACGCAAACTAAAGTGAGTGGGGGGAAATGAATACATGGGCTAAATTCAGAAAATATGTGGCTACAGACTGTGTCAACAACTCCACAGCCAATTGGTAGGGCCACACCTCCCTTTAAAGCTGATAAACATGTCGCGTGGCAAAACTTGTTTTTCTCTCCAAATCGGTCAGTATTTGACGGGGGTCGGAGGTGGATGTGTGGTGGAACAGGCTGACGGTCTGCGGACGTCGCCAGCCTAGTGGCCATGTGCATTATGACGTGCGAGTTCGGAGGATCCGATTCAGACTGGCGGCGGCACGCGTGACGTAACAGGGCGCAGTGATTCACCGTGACGTCACGCCGGTCAGCACGCCACTACGCCAGTACGCCATTCACCTGAAAACGTACCGGGCCGCCTGGTCAGCGAGGTCAAACATGGTAGGTAGTAGGTACGTTGATTAAATTTCTCGAAAGCACGTTTGATGATGCCATCACTGCAAAATAATAAGACCTGTTGTTTCTAGAAATAAATAAATTATATTTTGGTAGATGTAGGTGCTCGTAAATATGATCATAGTTTTACGTGTTGATACATTCACATTTGCAGCACAAACGAAGTTATTTTCCCAATTTATACAATTAGTATACGCTGATGACACTGTTCGGCTCTGTATCGTACTCGAGTCGACCAGGAGGGCCGCCGCTGTTCGCCTGCCTCTGACACGTGTGTAATGGGTGGTTGGTGGCGGTGAGGCGGGCGGGGGGGGGGGTCCGTAACAAGACGGCGAGTCGCACCGTCACGTTCTGTCCCGCCGCCCTGGCGTCACTCAATTCGTGCGACTGTACGTTCACGATGCGCCTCTGTAAAACGGCTTTAAACGGAGGAATGAGATCAGATGATTGGAACGCGTCCTCCATGTGGTGCCCTTGGACTCCATATTTTATTATATTGTGTTCATTCTCATCTGTGAGAGCTTAAACCTGTGACGTATTGGTCACATACATTTTTTTGCATTAGCAGGTGGGCAGCATCTATTCGAAAATTGGTGTGCCAATGTTAACCTTTTTGAGAAACGACTGGAACAAATCACGGCTGTGTCAGAATCGAGAGGAACGCCTGTTAGTATATTGCTCCGAGCCATATGGTGTTTTCCCACGAGGATGCATACGAGTTAATAGGGATGCATTTCCCAGCGATGGCCTGTAGCGAACCTATTATGCTGCAGATCTGCTTTAAGAGGAAGAGGCAGAACCACTCCACGTGCGGTGCTTAGTTTTATTGGCAACATAATATTATCATTTGTATGCTATCAAATCAACAGCGCATAATTTATTTTTGCTACTGGGCGTTCAAAATAAAACTCAAAGTATTTACAAACAATTTGATGGTTATCTGAAGAGTGCAGTTATTTCTCATGCGCTGGGTTTTCCTGCCAGTTTTATTCAGCTGTCGACGCGTTTCCCTTTAACCAATACCAATCAACAACAATGGCCTCAGATACGGCAGAACTGCATGACAGTTTCAAAAGCCGCATGCGGGAAGACGCCGAAAAATTAGTGCTTGAGGTATTTCCACAGCGAGTCGTCACCTTTGACGAGGTACTTAAGTCACCGTTTTTCTCCGAGATCTGTCCCGAAAGCCTCGAATCCAGCACAGTACCGGGGAAGGATTGCCACATCAGCTGCAATAAACATATCCTGGAGATGGTGGACACGCTTAAGCCGATGGTGTCTCGTCTGATGCAGGAGACTAGCCAGGTGCGCATTTGGATCACTTTGCTCATCCCAAAGATTGAAGATGGTAATAATTTCGGTGTTTCCATTCAAGAGGAGTCGCTGTTGGAAATCAAGGTTGTGGAGGCTCAGGCAGCTGAATTCATTGAACATGTACCCGAGTACTTCAAAAATCGGGGCAAAGCAATGTCCAAGACCGTTAAATACCCACAGATTCAGGATTACCAAAGGTTGGTGAGGCAGCTGGACGAGAACGAATACCACTACCTTCGACATGTGCTGACCGAACTCCGAAATCACTACGCACTTATCCACGACGTCATCACGAAGAACCTGGAGAAAATCAAGGCCCCACGCTCGTCTGCCATGAACATGATGAACCTGTAGCCGCCGGCGAACCCGAGCTGCGTCTCGGGCGCGGCCGATAGACCGTCACTGCGATAAAGCGTCCCACCTGGTTTGCCTGCGCGCCGTGCAATGTCAACAGGGCGCGACGCGGCGGCCGGCCCCAGTGCACACACTATCTGTGGACCGTGCGGTCGGGAAAATTGCCGTCCCGTTTGATCTGCGCTCCACTCTCATGGTGTGTGTGTGTGTGTGTTGACCCGGAGACGGGCCCCTAGGCTGCGGGGGCCCGCCCAGGTCGCTGTATGGCGCGGCCGGCTCTGTTCGGCCCCGGCAATACATCCGGGATGGCTATCACGGCTATTTGTGCAGAGATAACAAGAGGGAGATACCATAGCCGAGGCGTCACAGCGCTCGCGTCGTCCCCACTGAAGCAAAACAGACTCGTAGGTCGTCGTAATCAATCGAAATCATCTGAATTATTTCGCTCAGTAGTGTCCGACGAATGTTTGATGCTCTGCCTCGATCCGCGAAAGACAGCAGACGGAAAGCAACATTCACGTCGACATCGAGCCTCATCCACCGGCTACGGTTCACGGCTGTATGTCAGTGTGTCAGTCACACTGTGACTCGGCACTGGTGTTGTAACAATAGCGGCACCTCTGTGCCCAGCTGATCTGTCACGGAAACGTAACCGCCCTCCGCCGGCCCGGTTTCAGCCGAGCGGCTCGGCTTCTCCCCGTGACCTTGTCAGTCGACCTGCCCTCGATGCAGAGCCGGATGTCACCAGTCACCAGCTCGGTAGACTCGGCCGTCTGCACACTGACGAGGGGGGCTCGGGACTCTGGCGGCAGTTTTGGTATCCGGAATATGCGATCCTTCATCGTAATGATTGTGCACTATATGTCCTCTATGTAAGCATTCATGCATGATGCATATTGCATAGGTACATATATAATGTAATCTAAATTTAGACAAGATAGTAACCTAGGCAAAGCTGAAAAGGTATTGCTTACATTGCTGTATTTTTAAGCAGTTGTTGAAGAAATTGTTAGTTTCCTAGCTGGAAATTTCCCCTTTTCTAACTTGATAGGTTCAAAGACCACCACCAGCCATATTCTGTGGCATAAGATATCAGATCACTCGATGATAATCGCTAGCTGAATCTGGACCTGGACCCGGATCAGTCAGTCAGGAGGGTCGCCCGCGTGAAAGTGGCTCACTACACATTTTGATGTGCCCCTCAAGCTTTGGTGTGCCCTTCGGCCCTAAGGGCTAATGTAGGTCAGAATGAACATGCATAATGTGCCTTTGATGTGCCCAAATGGGCCTCTGCAAACCGGAATGACCCCTTATTCAAGCCAGAGTATCAAGCCTATCAAGCCGACAAGTCCCTCCTTGTCCGTTGAAGCTAGAGTGGGCGCTCTGGAGGTGAGATTATGCCCTCTGTAGGTCAGAATGGGCTCTCTGGAGAGTATCCTTCTTGAATCCTTCATCCGAGGCTCTAACGCGGGGGGTCAATATCACCATTCCCTTCTGAATCCGCCGCTGGTAACTGCTGTGTATTTCACAGACCGTGAACACACGCTTAGTACGTAGGCGTGGCGCTCACTGCCCGAGTTCCCTCACTGCCCACTTCCTCCAGCGGATGATGGAGGCTGGCCGCCAGCAGGCTTCTTCACGCTACACAGCAGTCGGCGACACGTGGCAGTTTATCGTTTTGGACAGTAACTGCGACTGAGCCTCGGACGTGGACAAAGGCGGTCTGTTGATTTTCGGTTACGGGAACATTTTTTTTTCAGGGGCCCTCCGTCAGTAAGGATTTTTCTTAAAAGGCATAGGCTATTTTACATTTTCCGAATATAACATTATTGGTGTATTGTACAACTACGCTGATTTTCATGCACCTTAATTGTCGTGATAAATAATGACCCACCGCTCCGTTCCTGCACGCGGCCGGCCGCACGCCCTAGTTGTGCGGCGATAGTGTGCGGCGATAGTGCGGCTTCTCTGTCCCACACCGCTGCACTGACGCGATCCCCGCGCTGTCCCTTCCTTCACCGCGCCGATCGACCACTGCGCCGACCGGGTCCTGCCGAGGCCTGGCCACCGCAGAGTGCCGACCCAGCAATGTAGCGGATTTCAGCATTGCTAACTCGGGGCAATTTCCTGAGCGGGCTCCGGCAAAGTAGCCAGCCGTAAGTCGAGGCCTGGGCACGACCTTCCTCATTCCGCATGGCCTGCAGACATCACTGGGAAAAATTTGCACATCCAGCAGTTAGATTCCCTCCGTTCGTTGTCATGAAAACTGATGCTGCTCATTGCAAATGCTGACGTTAATGTTATTATGCTACACAAATACTGATGAATGTTTGGGTGATGCCGGTATAAAATGTCTTGAAGTTGTCATCGCTGTATTCCGTATTTGAAACAAATTTGTATATTTCGAATGGCCTGTCTTGTCCATAGGCGTAGGAGCCGGGGGGGGGGGCAGGGGGCAGCTGCCCCCAAACATTTTCGGATTTGTAAATCATTACGCCTATGGGACGGTGCATGGAAAGAATCGACTTCAAAATTGCCTTTTGCCCCCCCCCCCAACTTCAAATGAGTTCCTACGCCCCTGGTCTTGTCATCTCATCTCTCTAGTGCACTTACGTCCGCTGACACGGCAGTCTCCCCGTTTTCCGGCGTCAGGCGATTTTGGGGGTATTCTTCTAACAAGTCGATCAAGATACAGTACCTAACACTGACATCGGCGTTTGAGATGATATTAAATACTTAGACCTAAAGTACGCATCTTCGACATTTTCCATACAAATCAAGCCCTGCCCGGTGGTGAAATTCCGCATCTCTAATAGCGGTCCGGCGTCCGCCCTTGTCGATGTGGTCCTCGTTGCCCGGCGATGAAACTATGCAGCTCTGATAGTGACCTGCGTCACACACGGGCCTTCCCGGAGCCGGGTCCCTATCGGGGTGTGTAACACACCTGTAAATGGCTGGCAGCTGTCGGCAGCCACTGGTCTGCGATTGGCATCTCTGAGGGCGCGCCTGTCTTACCTTAGTTGGTTTGGCTGCAGGCGCAACAGGAGGCAAATATGGCCCTATGTGCGTCACTATGATGTGGTTGTTTGTGCAGGTTTAATAACGGCTGCTTATGCTTCAGGCGCGTCCGCTTTTGCATGCGAGCTGATTCTATGGTGGCATTCACTAGCGACCGTGATGTGATGTCCGAAATATGGAATCCGTACAGGCCACTCCCGGCATTGATCTGGCGAAGTCTGGGTAATGATAATAATAATAAATCTACATAATGAAGGGCAAATGGATAACCGTTTGACCGTTATGGAATAGAAAACTCTTGGTTATGAATACACAACTCATACAATTTCTGAATCAGCATAATGACAGGTTTTGGACAAACAAAAATACAAAATATTTTTACCATGACTTATCTGGGTCACCAAATGACCTCGACCTGAAGTCAAATTTTGAAAGTGACCTTACCAGGTCACCATGTATATGTTTCAAAGCGCCTAGACGAGACAAACACGATGGTGTTAAAATAGTTGCTGTATCATTTTTATATAACAAGTTACTGTGGAAAACAAATCTACCGGAAAACTACATTTTTGACCTTCGATGACCTCTGGAGCCTTAACTATTTATCTGAACTCAATTTTGAGGATTCCTAGTCAGACTGTACTTTTAATGAGCTTTCGATTGCTTATTTCCGATTGTTCCTAGCTGTCATAGTTCACGAGATATACGGGCGTTGTTCGAAGCGAAGTCCAAAATTTTGTGAAATTTGACCTTTGATGACCTCTAGCGACCTCAATATTGACCTTAGCTAAAAATAGTTTCTGCAACATCGAATGTACATGTTGTGAGCTTTCAAACGCTTTTTCCGCGTCTTTTTATCCCTTTTCGTTTTCGAGTTAGAGGGTCACTTTTACCTCCCCCCCCCACCCACATGGCGAAGTTGTCTCGGAGGCCTCCTGCCTGGGATAGGCAGAAGGCACTAAGCATGTGTCCATCCGGCCCGAGATGCTCCATCAGCAGCATATATGATAAAGGTTAGGTAAGGTTCGATTATGCTCCGTAACGCATGGCACATTCAATGCTTCAATTAATCCTGAGCTGTCGTGTTCGGGGGAGGTTCAGCAAGTGGAGCGCGTTTTTCAAACAACTTGATGGAACAAGGCTGTACCACAGATTTTTTTTCAAGTGGTGCCTTTGTTGTTAGTATTGTTAACATTCTTATAGCATGGAAAGTGTAATCTTTGGACGTGACTGGGGTATTCATTTTTTAAGTTGTGCTTAATTACGCACCACAATACATCAAGTGTGTGTCATTATTGTTAACATTTGTTTATTTGTTTATTAGTTATAAAACAACCACAGGCCAAAGCCCATTTACGGATGTAGTCAAAGCACACACAACCTCATACATTCATACATTCATACCTAATACATGATGACAATGACAATAAATAAATGGATCTGCTACCCTACGCAAAAGTAACAGTGACAACACATTGGGTAATTCATTGCCCGGGCAACGCCGGGTATCCCAGCTAGTACCTAATAATTGGCAAAAGTTCGTCGCAATAAATGTCTGATTGGCGCTGTGAGCCGGCGGGGATGTGATCCGGTTAGATCCGATTACTCGGCGACGGCGACAGTGCGCGCCGCCGGCCGTCTGAAAGACAGGGCATCAGTGCGTAGATCCGGGATAGGAGGCTGACGCGGCCCCGCTCTCCGTCGGCCGTCCCTCGGCCCGGTGACGTCAAAGAATCGGACTGTGTGCGTCATAGGGTTCGGCGAGTCTCGGGCGGACCAGTCGTTTATCACGCCTGCGCGCAGTGCAGCGCTAGTGATCGGATATCTGCCCCGTTCATTCAGCCCACAGCCGACTGCCAACAAGGCGGGCTATATATGGAGGTTCGGATCGCCATGCAATTGCACAGGATCAGAAAAAAATGTCTAGAGCTGGAGACGTAATGGCGACGGCTGTCCGACTTGGTCCCCATTAATGAGTGGTATGGTATCTCTGCGGTCGAAATTTGATCTGGTGACTAAGAACATCTATTATATTTTTTCATTTTTTGTTTGTTTTCTAAATAATTGGTAACCTCTAAGATTTGCTATTCAGTTAAACGGAATATTTTGTCTTTATAGATTCGATCGAAATTTCTTAGCTGACTTAACAGAGTAGGTACGCAGATAACGATTTTGCTATTAATTTGTCTTAAAACCGCAAACTGTGGACATTTTGATAGAATAAATTATTATGCACCATGACGTCATTTTGGGATGTACGCCACAAACGCGTCGCACCTCACGAGCCTATGGTGAGCGGAATTAACCCGCGCCGGGCCGGTGCTCGGCGCCACCTTCCTCGGGCCGGGGGGGTGTTTCGACACACAGCCCCGCTTCTTTAGTACTCGTGTGCTCCTATAGGGCACATAGAGCATAAACCAAAAACGTCTACCGTATCTAAGAGATACGTCAGACAGAGAGTGAATTTGGAATCTATATTACACTCTGAAAAACGCAAATCTTCTCTCAGGTTCTAAATCGATACTAGAAGTCACCAGAGGTCATCAAAGGTCAAATTTCTCAAATTTTCCAGATTAGGACATAGCTCCAGATATCCCCAACATATCTCGGAATTACTATGATAGCTAGGAGTAAACAAGTAAGAAGCATTAGATAGATATTTGAATTTGCAATTCGCACTATTCCTCAAAATTTGAGCTCAGATCAATAGTTTAGGCTCAAGGGTCATCAAATGTCAAAAATGCAGTTTTTGTGGTAAAATATGTTTTCGCTGAATAGCATTTTATCTAAAAATGACACATAAATGATTTTAACCTATCGATGTTCCTCTCGTCAGACGCTTTGAAAAAGCATGAATGAACCTCGTAAGGTCAACTAAAATATTACCTCGGTCAAGGTTCATTTGGGGACCAGATAGGTCATGTTTGCATATGGGCGACGCGGACAGGACGATAACAAATACCAGTTGGTGTCATCCGCTCGTCTCTATCTTCATATATATCAGAAGTTAATTAGCAAATCATTGCTGATGACCTCAGATGACCTCAGATGACCTGTAAGAGATCTTTTAGAAACAATTCGCACCTAGGTCATTCAGAATGAGCTAAAAAAAACATGATTCTGAAATAATCAGCATGAATCCAATGCATATACTTTCAGAATCAGGAAGCATCTGTTTATTTTTCCCATTCACTATATAATGGGAGGGTCAGGAAATTGACCTGACCTAGGTCACGATACAAAAATCCAGATTATTCAACTTTAGAATATCAATGCCTCATGAAACCTGTAAGATACGAAACCAATCTGCTAAAACTGTGGCTTTGGTGGAAACCGCAAACTTTTTCGGAGGTTGGGGTCACTCTGACCAGCCTGCGTGACCTGACCTGACATGACCTATTGCCAAACTTTTTTGAAAGCTGTACAAAGATATCGAACAGGTACTGAAAAATTTGGCGGCGCTACGCGCCGCCGTTTTCCCATATCCAGGAAAAACCTGAGGGGGGGTGTTCTAAAACACCCCCCCGGCCGGCGCGGGTTAAGCAAACGGTGCGTTCATGTGCGCGGGCATTAGCGGCACTTAGCAAGCCGCATTGGGTCTCCGGCGCCTCGAAGTTTTCGCTCCCGGCCACCTCGAGTCGCTCCCGGCCACCTACGAGTCGCTCCCGGCCGATCGAGTCGCTCCCGGCCGACTCGAGTCGCTCCCGGGCCGAACTCGAAGTCGCTCCCGCGCCGATCGGTCGCTCCCGGCCGCCTCGAGTCGCCACGGCCGCCTCGAGTCGCTCCCGGCCGCCCTCGGAGTGCTCCCGGCCGACTCGAAAGTCGCTCCCGGCCGCCTCGAGTCGCTCCCGGGCCGCCTCGAGTCGCTCCCAGGCCGCCTCGGAGTCGCTCCCGGCCGCCTCGAAGTTCGCTCCGGCCCCTCGAGGTCGCTGCCCGACCGGACTCGAGTCCGCTCGCGGCGACTCGTAGTCAGCCCCGGCCGCCTCGAGTCGCTCCCGCCGCCTCGAGTCGCTCCCGGCCGCCTCGAGTCGCTCCTGGCCGCCTTCGAGTAGCTGGGTTCAAAAGCAAATGACCTCCATCATATGATCCCAAGTTAGGATATCATGCTTAGTGTAACAAACCGTAAGGTATTGTGAAGCGATTCCGTTGTTTATTTCTCCGGGATGGTGAATCCTGCCGAATCCCCGTTGTTGTTTTGTGACGTCACTGTGGCCTGACTGACCTGGGATTTACACCAAATTCTACCAACATGTGGCCTAGGTGTTCATTAAAGGTACCACAAATTTCAAGTCGCTATCCCTTTGCGTTCGCGTGATATTGCCGGTAACCAGAGGGGGAGGGTTGGCAAGAAACTCAAGCGACTGGTGGCGTTGAGGGTCGGAGTCGATTTCGGAGCCGAAGTGTCGGAGTCGGAGTCGAAGTCTGAGTCACCTGGAATCCGATCGACTCTGCAGCTCCGCTCGGAAGTACCGATCAGCTGTTGCTGTACGGACTGGCAGCAGGTCTACGTCGGCTGCTGTGCGTCGCTGGGCAACTGTTTATTGCCGCTCCAGCCAAGTATTGATTTCTCTGTCGGCCCCGCTGGGTTTCTGAAGCTGCTGGGAGGGATCCGGGTCGGCTGGCGGGCCGCATGTAGAGCCGTCTGCAGGTCCGGTACGAGGGCTGTCTGTCCCAGTCGCCGGTCCGACGCGCACTGTCTTACCGGGCCGGGTCGGACCGGGTCGTGCCGGGCCGGGCTGCGTCCTCTGATGGGGTGTCGCGAATGTTCTGCAGTCTACTGCCTTATCGAACGATGGGGTTGAACATGCATTACAGTCGCCTTTTTTGTTTCGAAGCTCACCTCCAATGCGACACAATGCGATTGTGTTCTGTTTGGCGGCTAAGTCGCCTCTGTGGTGCAGCCGAGAGACTAAGCCTGCCCGCGGGGGTCGCAGGCCGTGCCGATCCGATCGGATCCACTGCAGCTGAGCTGTGGCCGGGGCGCTGCTGTGTGGGCTGTTCCAACGATTCTCTCAATACATGTATGTGTTATAGTGAGTTCGCGAAATTCGTCAATCCGCGGACTCACTAGGCAGTCCGCGGAATACCTAGGGTGTCCGCGGCGGGAGTCACCAATTAAACTTCTGGTGAATCGCGGGAATTCACGGCCCGATGATTTTCCGCGGATTCACAAGAGTTCTTCAGTTCAGTCCGTGCGGCATTGCCTAGCAGAGTCGTGGAGATCGCGAAGGTGTGCCTAGTGAATCCTGCGGACTATCGAGTCTTTTCAGTGTATTCCGCGATATTCCTAGTTATTCGCGGAAATACTAAGTTTAACTCTCGCGTCAGTTCAGTGAAGAATAACAAGTATGGGAACCATATATACATACATCTAAGTACAACCAAAACGATTCATGGCCCTGAAGGCTGACAGTATATCTCTGAAAAGTACAGAGTCGGTTATAATAATATTTTTGCGACCCCTCCCAATTTTTACCAACGCCTGTTTTTTCCACGAAACTGACTAAGCAGGGGCATAGACCAGGATTTCGGGCCAGGGGCCAACCTGGGAGTCCAGGGGGCCCATGTCTGTCCAATGGCGGGCCCACATAGCCTAAAACATGCAACAGCGTGTCTGGTACAACAACGACACATTAAGTTTTTATATATTTTTGGGGGTGAGGGTAAGGGGTAACCAATTTCCTCTAATTAGTGCAATCTGGAGGCACAAAAATGTAAGAAAAATCCTTGCTCCGTCTTTTGTCTCCTCTTCCTTAGTTGCATGCCCCATGCCTCAAAAACTCGACAATTTCTGAGCCATTGTAAGCCAACACCTTCGAATTTTTCATCAAAAATAACACGACACTTACGTCGTTATCTCCCAAGCACTTACCTATTTTCATTTGCAATTTTGCTCCGAATAAGACGTAAAACAACCAAACTTAGACTCCAATTTTGCGGATATAGCCCGTGTTTACCATAACTGATTATATAATCCTTAGACCTTAAGGCTTGAAGACCTGCCATACTGTGTAAATCTTTTAAATTTGCCGCCGCGTAGCGGCGCGATTTTTTTTTAGTCTTATGCTCCTGATATATGCATTTCTCATCAATGCGTGATCATTGCTTATGAGTTTGCGGACCTCTTAACATGTAGTATTATACTGTGCGTTTAAAAGTGCTGTTACAAAGTTGTTAAAGCTAACTATCTCTTGCCCAGTATAGTATGAGAAAAATAGATCAGCACAACCCATATATGAGCAGAAAAATGGCTACAATTTTTTAACCTGCATGTCTCCCTTAAAACGTTTGTAGTTATAAATTTCTGCTGTAGTTAAATTTGGTCAGTCTCAAATTTGGTAGTTCACAACTCCTTAGATACGTATCATTAAAAATTGCACGCGAGCGGTGCAGAAAATTTGATTTTGTGTTCAACTGACGAGCTTACATTCTGACTTGCTGAAAGCCCCAGGGTCCCTTTCAGATTGTCTAGGGGGCCCCTTCGACCTTTTCATCTCCTTCCGCCCTTCTTGGTCATTACTCTTCTTTAAGTGACGTGCCAATATGACCAAGGGCGGGCCGTTATCCAGGATTTCGCCAAGGTAGTACCCGTGGTTTGCTGATATTGGTTCCCCCTGGCACATACATGCCCCCCTTCCCCAAGGTGCACAAGAGCCTTCCTACATATTTTAGAAACTTGTAGCACGATTTAAACTACTTTACTTATTCGGGATGTTGTCACTGCAGGCTGAGCAAGAACCTTCCCAGCTGGCAAAGGGCTCCTCTCAGTCCGACAGAGGACCCTCTCCAAGGTGGATATAGGGCCCCCTCAGGCCAACTGCAGCCCCCTGCCGGAAAGACAGTCGGGCTCCTCAGGCCCAACTATGGCTGCCTAAGCTGGCCGAGGTTTCTCCATAAGCCACTAGAGAGCCCCTCAGGCCCGAGAGAGGGCCCCCTCCTCGGAATGAGGGCTACTTTCATACCGACAGATAGGGTCTCTCTTCAGGCTTGAACCCACCAGGCGATAGCGGGCCCCTTCAGTTCGCCCTCATGTCCGACTGGGGGTCCCTTAGGCCGACCAAGGGACACCTTAAAGCTAGTACGAGGGCTCACCTTAGGTTGGCCAGAGTGGCTCTTGGCCCTGTAGGGTCCCTTAGGCCTACTGATGACCCCCTCAGGCCGACTGTGAGGGCCCCCTCAGGCCGAATAGCCCCTTTCAGCCTTACCAGAGGCCCCGTCGGGACAAAAGGGGCCCCCTCATAGCTACTGAGGGACTCCCAGCCCACCAGAGAGCCCCCTCACTTCAACCATAGGACCCTCAGACCAACAGAGAAGAGCACACATCCTTTCGACAGATGAGCCCCTTCAGATCAATAGACGGTCCCCTCAGACCGATAGAGTCGGTACCTCGGTCACCCCAAGCTGAAATCAAGCGGCCCCTCATGCCCGCACGAGGCCCCTTCCAGGGGCCTTAACTGAGGGGGGGCCCCTTACCCCAGGTAATGCCACCGACCGACAGAAGGCCCCCTCAGACCGACAGAGCCCCCCTCGCCGGTGGCGTACAGAAAGATAAGCCATAAGACCACGCAAAGCGTGGTCTTTATAATGAATTCAGAGCACGTCAGTTTTTTTTCCAATGTTCACTTAGGTCAGAGTGCCCCCTAAGGCGGCTCTGGAGTTTACAATGGGATAGCAGAGCAACCCAAAGAGCCTTTTGGAGCAATTAACTAGGACCTCACACTATTTGCGGCTTAGTGCGGCCCAGCGACGCAGCTTATGACCTGTCGGACAGGGGGGCAACGGCATCCTCACAGGTCCCCTTCAGCAAAGGCCCCCTTCCGCGAAAAATGGCCATAAAAAATAAAGACATCCCCGATTGTAGGCCACTATAAGTTTTGCAGGGTCCTTCAAAAAGTCGATCTATAAAAGAGACGTCGCGATCATTTTTTTAATAGAAAAAGAATCCGCGTCCACCTTGGGGGCCACGGCCGGACCCTTGTGCCTCCTGCTTAGTGCCCTCAGAGCACGAAAACCTAGGTCCTGTGCCCCCGACGGTGTCCTCGCACCAATTTTGCCGTATTTTCGCCGGGCCTGGCCAAAACGGCGTATTTTTTGTGAAAGTACCCGGGGACCTCTGCCAAATTAATGTTTTTCACGAGATGTTTTTTCGGCAGAAAAAAAGGTGAAAAATATGCCCCTCTAGACAATATAAGTGAGCGAATCCGATGGAGTTTTTAGGGTACCTTTGTGCCCCCTACGAAAATCCCCCCCTAGAGATACGAATACCTGGCGTACGCCACTGGCTGAGATGCAAAGTGTTACCTGTATTGAAGATTAACTACTGGAAATAAGTCTGCGACTCCAGAAACTTTACGTTAGTTATTTTTTATCTTAGCATAAAAAATAATACTTAACGATGACACTTTAATACTACTTAACTATTAGCCTTAATCATAGCTAAGTACGATTTAGGGGTCCAGCATTTATTACTCGTAATGCACCACAAGTTGCATCTCTTCAGCTGAAGTATAGTGACGGGCAGCTGAGGCTGCGAGCCCCGATCGTTACCTGGATCGAAGGGCTGGAGGCTGTGACTGCGAGTATAGATCAAGCCCGTTTGATTCCACCGAGCACACAGTACGAGTAACTACTGGAAATCACAAGTGACTTGGTTTGACTATGCTGCCTCTTTAGACTTGCATTTTCTGCAGGGACCAGTAGAGACTAGGAGCCGCTCGACATGGTTAATAATCATTTTCCCTATTATAATATTATAAAACAAGCACCATATGTGCGATTGAAGCATTGAGCCTTTACTCCAGTAGTCCGTTTGAATATAACTAGGATATTCGCGGAAATCCACTGGAAAGAATCGATAGTTCCGCGGATTCACTAGGCAATTCGCGGAATCCTCAGGACTCTTCCAGGCCAATCCGCGACTTGACTGAAGACTTTGTGAATTCCGCGGAATCACGGCCGTGAAATCGGCGGATTCACAAGAGTTGTTGTGACTCCGCGGAACCCTCCTTAGGCTATTCGCGGACTGCCTAGGGAGTCCGCGGATTCACGAATTTCGCGAACGCACTGTAACATATGCATTGTATGCATTCGCGCCAGCCGCCGCCTACCAGGGTCACGGGCATCGAGGCCCGCCTCGCCAATGAATGGAGATGTGCACCGGCACGGTATGCACCGGATCTTCGTTGAATGTCCGGCCATGGATGACAACTGGATCGGAAACCTCCCGCCCGTGGCCGACCAAACGACATACAGGTAACAGGAAACTGTCATGGCTTATCATAGAACGACATACAGGAACCCATGCAGCCGGCGCAGTCGCTCATAATACAAGGCGCAGACGGCGAGTTTCCAATCTACATGTAGATCGGAAACTCGCCGTCTGCGCCTACGTGCACGTAGTATATCTCATCCATGGTCCGGCAGTGTCCGGCATAAGCCGAGTCGGGCGGCTTATGTCTGGCATCCCCGGGGCTCGCTCTCCAGGGGCACGCCCGAGGGAGTGTCGGCTGGACATCACTGGATATACTGCAGCTGAGCTGTTGGTGGACATCACCCACTGCTGTCCCTTGGGGGGGGGGGGCATGTGGGCCGCTTCGGCTTGCGGTGTCCGCTGAAAGCAGTGTGTACCATGTGCGCGTTCACTGGCCGTCACTGCGGTCACTGCGGCGTCTCTGTGAAGGATAACGACACAGTTTTCCGACTAGCTCGCTGCGCCCGAGTGAGCATTTCTCACCGGTTAATCCCCGCAACTTACCGAGACCACCGGCCGCTTTGCTGGCAAGGCAGATCTAGAGCACGGTGCTCCTTGCATCTGCCCCGCTCCAGTGATACGAGTTGTGACGGATTTAGATGGCAAAGATCCGCGGACAGCTATCTGTTTAGAGGTGGCATTTGTAGTAACTAGTTAGGGCAGTGATTCACACGCTTTGCCGTACCGTATCAAGGTACGTTTCACACGAGCGTCAGGCCGAAATCCACTTCTGTTGTATGAACAATGCACGCTGGTTTGATGCAAAAATATAAAAAGTGAGGTGGTGAATAACAGTACTGTAAATAGTGAAAATGTATTATGTTTTTGTGCTTCTTTGTCCGTTGCATCATTTTGAAATGTCACCATTGCAATGCTTGCATAAATGATAAATTTCGTGTTTGTCTGAGGTTGCTTGACTTCAGTGATCGGACGGGAACTGGTATTTTCAGCATGGTGTGGTCGTTATGGAGGATTAATTCTGCTGTCCAGTGTCCGAGGCTGTCTAGTGTCCGAGGCTGCTTATAGAAGAGTAATTATGCTTTCCAGTGTCCGAGGCTGTCTAGTGGCCGAGGCTGCTTATAGAAGAGTAATTATGCTGTCCAGTGTCCGAGGCTGTCTAGTGTCCGATCCTGCTTATAGATGAGTAATTATGCTGTCCAGTGTCCGAGGCTGTCTAGTGTCCGAGGCTGCTACCTAGATGTGGAGTAATTATTGCTGTCCAGTGTCCGAGTGCTGTCCTAGCTCGTCACGTAGGATCTAGCTTATAGAAGAGTTAATATGCTGGTCCGAGATGTCCCGAACCGCTGTCTAGTGTCCGAGGTCTGCTTATAGATGAGTAATTATGCTGTCCAGTGGCCGAGGCCCTCCGCTCTAGTGTCGAGGCTGCTTATAGAAGAGTAATTATGCTGTCCAGTGTCCGAGGCTGTCTATGGAGGACTAATCCTGGCCTATGCCTGGCATTCCTGTGCATCAGCAGACTTGGCAAGGGGTGCATTATTCATGATTGTCCGTCGTGAGTTTAGCAGGTAATTTGCACTGACGGTAATTGTTTAAGCTGTTTAACACTCCGTGCAAGCCGGTCGGGAAGCCCATCAACTCTAAGGCTACCCCAAGCGCCAAGGCGGTTGGTACTACGCTTCATGCAGAAGTTGAGCACCGCCTCATGAATGACAACTCTGTTGCTACCAGCCGGCGGGCGCGAGCCCAGCGCAGGAAATGTGAGGCTCTTGTGCCCGTTACTGCTCCGCTCTGGCAAAGGAGGAATGCTCGTCAAGTAGGTGCACATAACGCGGACGTCTTGTCTTGCAGCAAGTGCACACTGCAAGTAGCAGAGAGAGAGAGAGAGGGAGAGAGAGAGAGTAATGCTATAGACACTGAGGTCTTGTCACACCATCAGCCTCGGGGCGGCATTTGCACGGCGGCCCTGACCGGGAACTAAATGCCGATATGTTTTAGTGACTGTGTGATAGTATAAAGTACGCATTTTACATTATATGATTATCGCACAGGGTGTTCAGTTTATTTTCCTTGTGAGCGTCAATGCGCTTTTGCACGATGACATGGTATTGATTGTAGTATATGCATGACACTGTGCCGTTAAAAGCCAACCTTTGTTGGATCCCACAACGATGCGCATTGCGCAGTACGATACGATACAATACAATACAATGCGTATCGCTGTTGGCTGTTAATCGCTCGACATAGCGGAAATGGCGCAAAGTTCTGTACATCCATAGTACCTTGCATTATGCTTGCAATAGACTTGCAACGGACTTGCTTCAATCTTTAAATATTTCGTACATCGAGGTCCTTCATTTATTCCGCTTTGCTGTGCTATGTTGCGGATGACGCCATGTTGATCATGTTCTCACATTGTCTTGCTGCTGTGCCGTGCCATGCCGTGCCATGCCGTGCCATGCCGTGTCATGCCGTGTCATGCCGTGCCATGCCGTGCCATGCCGTGCCATGCCGTGCCGTGCCGTGCCGTGCCATGCCATGCCATGCCATGCCATGCCGTGCCATGCCATGCCGTGCCGTGCCGTGCCATGCCGTTCCATGCCGTGCCATGCCGTGCCATGCCGTGTCATGCCGTGTCATGCCGTGTCATGCCGTGTCATGCCGTGTCATGCCGTGCCATGCCGTGCCATGCCGTGCCATGCCGTGCCATGCCGTGTCGTGTCATTGCGTGTCATGCGTGCCTGCCGTGCCATTGCCGTGCCCATGCCGTGCCATGGCCGTGCCATTGCCATTGCCGCTGCCATGCCGTGCCATGCGTGCCATGCCGTGCCATTGCCGTGCCATGCCGTGCCATGCCTTGCCGTGCCGTGCCGTGCCGTGCCGTGCCGTGCCGTGCCGTGCCGTGCTGTGCTGTGCTGTGTCGTGTCGCGGGCGGCGCAGTGACTCGTTCCTCTGCTGTTTTGCAGAAGCAGGGCTTTATGGAGACGTCGGTGACGTTTCCGGAGATCCGTGAGGTGCGGCGCATGGTCCTGTGGGAGGCGGCGCACAAGTTCTGCCTGGGCCTGCAGACATCCTCTGGCCTGCTGGTGCTACAGGTGGGTTATGGCCGGGTGCCGGACGGTGTAGGCGGACGGCTCGTCCCCAGCAGCAGTAGCCACACCCTGCAGACCAGTTCCCCCACCCCGTGGCAGACTGCCGTACAGGGACACGGGCCAGTACCAGCGGGGCATCCAGGGGCCACATCCGGAGGGGGCGTGGTCCCTTGAGCATCGAAGGGGCCAATAGCACGAGGGAGCCATAGCCTGTCAAAGCGACTCGAAACGAACTCCACTCCGTTTTTGAACAACTCGCAAGTAAATATGTCCTCCCTGAACCCCAGGGGGCCAGTCTGGTTTCTAGAAGACCTACTCTGACCTTCAGATGACCCATTCTGGCTCGAAGAGAGCCATTGTAGCACGAGAAAGACGTTTTTTGAATAAAAGAGCCTTTTCTGACCTACATTTGTCTTAAGCGTCGGAAAAGCCCACCAAGGCTTGGGTGGGCCAATACGGCTTGAAAGGTGCCTACCAAAGCCTGGGGGCCCACTTCGTTAGATGGTCCCTCCTTGACCGAATCCGGGATCTGCCACGGGCCAGCACGTGGCCGCTGCCCATCTCTCCTGTGGGACCAGGTGACGGCGGCTCGCTGTCTGACCCCATCTCTCCTGTGGGACCAGGTGACGGCGGCTCGCTGGCGGACCCTGTCGCCCGGCGGTGACCCCGCTGATGAGGCCATGTGATCCGGCGCCCTGGACAACAAATGGAAGCCCTCAGCCAATCTCATAGATTGACACTGTGTGCTTGACTGTGTGTAGCACATGATGTTGCAGCAGTGAAGCGCATTGCGATTGCAAGGGCTTTGATTGCTCCTGGCTATATTCAGGCCCACGGCAAAACTATCGGGACCCAGGCGTTTGCACGCCGTGAGAACAGTTCCGTGGTGTCACCTATAACACCATATGACCGATATCTTCTGAGTTAAAGACCGCCCAACATCTTCGAAATGTTGCTTTCAACACTGTTAACCCGGCATTACTAGGGTGGCGTGGGGGGGGGGGCGTTTAACGCCCCCTGAAGAACGTTGGTAATAACTCAAAAATTATAAGCGCTATCAACGTGAAACTTACGGTACCCTCTTGTGCACTTGACATTGACCTTGGTCTTTGCGAACAATCTCACTTAAGATCATGTGGGATGTCTATCATCCCTTTCAGAATACTTTGGTTGATCATGTTGCAATCGAAGACTTTGGGTGGAAAGTATAGCCCATAAACTAAAATACCTCGATTTTGACCTGGCCGTGACCTGACATGTGACCACAATTGGAAATTTTCGAGCGTGTTTTAGATTTGTTTCATCGAGCGCTTTCGAATGCCGCCTTGCGTTCTCGCTGCGATCATTGGTTCGGAAGATGACCGGGGAGCGTTTAACGTCCCCCCCCGTCAATGGTGTTCAGATCAGACCCCAGTCAATGCCGGGACTATAACCGGTGGATAGTTGACCCATTCACCCGTTAACCCACTAACACATGATTTTTTTTTAGGGTGACAGTGTGGCGCACTATCCTGTTGAGTTATTGGCCCGTCGACCCGTGAATTATTTGCCGTTCACCCATTGACATTTGTCGGGAGATGACCGGCGCTGTTGTCCCGGTAACCTTTACCTTTTTCCCGATATAACCCAGAACTCAGAAGCCGGTGTTTGCCGACCCGTTTCCCTGGCCCCGACAGTCGGGCGGAATCAGAGCGTCGTCACGGTGTCAATGTCGTTGATGCAGAAACTAATAATTACCCGTGGGCGTGTCCCTCGGGCGGGCGGGTGTTTGCCAATCAGAGAATAGATAGGCGCTGAGAGAATAGATTGGCACAGAGGAGACAGCGGATATAGGCAGGCACAGCGGACATATGCACAGAGCCACCACCGGGACGTTGGTGGCTATATCGCAGATAGTGGCGAGGCACCCACAGCTTGGTTCACTCGTAGTATTGAAAAGAACAAGCTGAACATGTTAAGCGTCTTTCATTCATCAGATATCGGCATGTGTATACTTGTATAGTATACTGTAGGACTGTAAGAGTCGACGCCATGGGACTGAACGCTTCTCTCAGGGCGTGCACACGCGTAGTACCGCTGGCCGAGTCGTTCTTGCTGCGGGTGTACCTATACATGTGAACGAGTGGGATTGAAGCTCGGGCGGTGGTGGTAGTCGTTTGATTATTCACGCTGCTGTAATCAGACACGTGCATCGGAGCCGTGCAGGCCGATTGACGTCGGACCCATTCTGTTCGTCACGAACCCCCGCTGAAGGGCATCACGAACTCCCTCTGTAGGTAGGGGGACGGCGACGGTGCAGAGCTGACGGTCTCGGCTGGGGCTGGGCTGGGTGACCGGCGGACGCTGCTGCCTACTCAGCCCAACAACAGCAGACAGTGGTGTACCGAGTATACGGCCATTCAGAGCGTGACCTGGTCCTTGGACCCGAGGCGCCCATGCAAAGCTGGCGTCCCTCCGGCCAGTGACGGCGCCACACAAAATGTCAAAGGCACGACGAGCAGGTGCGGAAGGAGAAGCGCCCCCTCCCCTGCACAGTTCAGGCCAATATTATTGAGGCTCCTGCTGATCGGGTGGCGCTTCTCAGGGTAATGACCTGGTCCTTTGTGAATTTCTGCGCACCCCACTGACAGGAGGACTCGACATCCGACAGCAAGCCGGCTGTCTGGTGCAGGCGGTCGCTCGCCGCTCGGAAACAACAACACACTGAATGAAGTTCGGCGTAGAACAGAGCGGTCGATTTGGAGGCTTCTGCTCTCTCCTGTCACAGCAGTGTAGCACCAGCCCCCGTCCAGCTGCTCTCTCCTGTCACAGCAGTGTAGCACCAGCCCCCTCCAGCTGCTCTCTCCTGGTCACAGCAGATTGTTAGCCCACCAGCCCCCGTCCAGCTGTCTCTCTCCTGTAGCACCAGCCCCCGTCCAGCTGCTCTCTCCTGTCACAGCAGTGTAGCACCAGCCCCCGTCCAGCTGCTCTCTCCTGTCACAGCAGTGTAGCACCAGCCCCCGTCCAGCTGCTCTCTCCTGTCACAAGCAGTGTAGCACCAGCCCCCGTCCAGCTGCTCTCCTGTCACAGCAGTGTAGCACCAGCCCCGTCCAGCTGCTCTCTCCTGTCACACCAGTGTAGCACCAGCCTCCACCCAGCTGCTCTCTCCTGTCACAGCAGTGTAGCACCAGCCCCCGTCCAGCTGCTCTCTCTTCACAGCAGGTAGACCGCCCCCGCCGTCCAGCTGGCTCTCCCTGTCACAGCAATGTGTAGCACGCAGCCCCCGTCCAGTGCTCTCTCCTGTCACAGCGTGTAGCACCAGCCCTCGCCAGCTGCTCTCTCCTGTCACAGCAGTGCAGCACCAGCTCCCGTACAGCTGCTCTCTCCTGTCACAGCAGTGTAGCACCAGCCCTCGTCCAGCTGCTCTCTCCTGTCACAGCAGTGTAGCACCCGCCCCCGTCCAGCTGCTCTCTCCTGTTCACTAGCCAAGTTTAGCACACACCCGTCCAGCTGCTCTCTCCCTTGTCATCAGCTAGGTAGCACCTAGCCACCACCCAGCTGCTCTCTCCTTGTCACAGCAGTGTAGAAATACGCGCCCCGTCCAGTGCCTTCTCTCCTTGTCACAGCTCAGTGTCAGCCACCAGCCCCCGGTCCAGCTGCTCTTCTATCTTCCACAACAGCTGTAGCACCTGGCCCCCGTCCAGCTGCTCTCTCCTGTCACAGTCCAGTTGTTAGCACCAGCCCCGTCCAGGCTGCTTCGTCCTGTGCACGAGAGTGAGCACCAGCCCGTCCAGCTGCTCCTCACTGTCCACAGCAGTGTAGCACTCAGCCCTCCCGTCCAGGCTGCTCTTACCTGTCACAACAGTGTAGCACCAGCCCCGCCAGCTGCCTCTCTCCTGTCACAGCAGTGTAGCACCAGCCCCGTCCAGCTGCTCTCTCCTTCACTCTCGAGAGTGCAGCACAGCCCCCGTCAGCTGCTCTCTCCTGTCACAGCAGTGTAGCACCAGCCCGTCCAGCTGCTCTCTTCCCGTCACAGCAGGGTGGGTAGCAACGCAGGGCGCTCCCGTACAGCTGCTCTCTCTGTCACAGCAGTGAGCCACCAGCCCCCGTCCAGCTGCTCTGCTCCTGTCACGTCAGTGTACACCAGCCCTCGTCCAGCTGCTTCTCCTGTCACAGCAAGTTGTAGCACATGCCCCCGATCCAGTGCTCGTCTTCCTGTCACGAGAAGTGCAGCACCAGCCCCCGTCCGCCTGCTCTCTCCTGTTCACGAGAGTCGCAGCACCACCCCCGTCCAGTGCCTCTCTTCTGTCACAGCAGTGTAGCACCCAGCCCCCGTCCAGCTGGCTCTCTACTGTCACAACAGTAGAGCACCAGCCCGGGTCGCCAGCTGCTGCTCTCCTCGTTCACGCAGTTTGTAGCACCCCCCCCGTCCAGCTGATCTCTCCGTCACCAGGCAGTGTTTAGCCACCAGCCCCGTCCAAGCTGCACTCTCTCCTGTCACAAGCCAGAGTTCTGTGCACCAGCCCCCAGACCCAGTCTCTCTCTCCCTGCACAGCACCTGTAGCACCAGCCACACCCAAGCTGCTCTCTCTGTCGACAGCAGGGTGTAGCACCAGCCACACCCAGCTGCTCTTTACCTGGGCACAGCAGTGTAGGCCACCGGCCTCCCGTCCAGCTGCTCTCTCCGTGTCACAGCAGGTGTAGCACTAGCCCACACCCAGCTTGTCTTTCCTGTCACACAGTGTAGGCCACCAGCCCCCGTCCAGCTGTTCTTCCGTGTCACAACCAGTGTGTAGCACCAGCGCCCCGTCCAGCTGCTCTCTCCTGTCACAGCAGTGTAGCACCAGCCACCACCCAGCTGCTCTCTCCTGGCACAGCAGTGTAGCACCAGCCCCCGTCCAGCTGCTCTCTCCTGTGCACACAGTGTAAGCACCAGCCCCCACCCAGCTGCCTCTCTCTGTCACCAGAGATATGTAGTCAGTGGAGCACCAGCCCCCGTCCCAGGCTGCTCTCTTCCTGGTCACAGGCAGCGTGTAGCACAGGCGCCCCGTCCAGCCCTCGCTCTCTCCTGGGTCACACCAGTTTAGGCACACCGCCCCCAACTCCGCTGTCTCTCCTGTCACAGCAGTGTAGCACCAGCCCCCGTCCAGCCTGCTCTTCTCCTGGCACACAAGTGTAGCACCAGGCCGTCCAGCTGCTCTCTCCTGTCACAGCAGTACTGTAGCATCCCAGTCCACCCACCGCAGCACTGCTCCTCCTGTCACAGCAGTGTAGCACAGCCCCCGTCTCAGCTGCTCTCTCCGCACCAGCAGTGTAGCACCAGGCCCCCGTCCAGCTGCTCCTCCTTCACAGCAGGTAGCACCAGCCCCCGCCCACTGCTCTCTTCCTGTTAACAACAGGTAGTCACCAGCCCCGTCCACGGCTTGCTCTCCTTCACAGCAGTTGTTGTAAGCACCAGCCCCGTCCAGGTGCTCCGTCTCCTGTACACCAGGTTTAGCACCAGCCTTCACCCAGCTGCTCTCCCTTTCACAGGGCAGTGTAGCACCAGCCCACTCCCCGTCCAGCCTGCTTCTCTCTGTACACAGCAGTTGGTTAACACCAGCCCCCGTCCAGCTGCTCTCTCCTGTCACAGCAGTGTAGCACCAGCCCCCGTCCAGCTGCTCTCTCCTGTCACACCAGTGTAGCACCAGCCTCCACCCAGCTGCTCTCCTGTCACAACGCCGCAGCCTTTAACTCTTGACATTGGCCGGCTGTTAAAACTTTGCGCTCACGGTTGCTATTGAATGACACGCTAGTTTGAAATCGTGTTGAATCCGTTAATAACTGATGCATCGAAACGTGCTGTGGACGCCACTGGAATGTTACCTGTTAATAATGAAAGATGCTTGGTAATAATGACAGAATGCTTTTTAGATAATGAAGATACTTTTGTGAACCCACGTGGGCTCTTTTGATGAACGTTAATGTTGTTGCATTACGGTGCTCTTCGAAGCCGTGCAGTACAGAATCCTAAACCTGCGATTACTTGATTTAAAACACGATATCGACAGTTGCTGAATATTTTGAACACGACATATTTTCATCGTGTCATTGCGATTATTTTTTTGCACAGTTTTGTTTAATTCGTAGTCGTTATAATTTCCTAGAACGTTCCTATAACGTTGTTCCTATAACGTCTCCTATAACTTAGTGTATTAAAAAGACAATTCCTTGTTTTCCGTTCAAAATATGTGGAGTGTCAAGGTTTTGTCTACTGTTTTTTTTTGCAACTCACAATTTGCCCTTCACTGGAGTGATATTTGCACACGATGACCAGATGCACACATGGCCAGTGGCCCAGTGCGCTGGAGATTTTGGTTGGTACCTGCGCGTGCTACATGATCTGGAGTAATCTAACCTCCTTATCACTTGGAATAGACGCAAGTTTCCTAAATGCCTTTCCTAGGGATATAATTATGCTGATAACCCCTTTACCTCTGAAGAACTGGTATGTCGTGTCTGAATGTCTCCTTCGTGTGTTGCGTTTTAAGCTAGGGTTATGTTTTATTCACTGATCCTCGTCCATACAGCCAATACGCTAGCACATGTGTTCGCACAGAACTTGTAAACATGGCTATCATTTATAAATGACCACATGTGTAAAAATAGCCGGGGGACGGCGGTCAAGTGCACGATACTCAATATGCAGCACAATGTTATATTGTGTGTGATGACAGGCCGGGGTGGGACGGCAGGCCGGGGCCGTGCGGGACGGCAGGCCGGGGCAGTGCGGGACGGCAGGCCGGGGCCGTGCGGGACGGCAGGCCGGGGCCGTGTGGGACGGCGGCCCGGGGCAGTGGGGACGCAGGCCGGGGCCGTGCGGGACGGACAGGCCGGGCCGTGTGGGGACGGCAGGCCGGGGCAGTTGCGGGACGGCAGGTCGGGGCCGTGTGGACGGCAGCCCGGGCCGTGCGGGACGGCAGGCCGGGGCCGTGTGGGATGGCATGCCAGGGGTCGTTGGGAACGGCAGCCGTGGGCAGTGCGGGACGGCAGCCGGGCCGTGTGGACGGCAGGCCGGGGCCGTGTGGGACGGCAGGCCGTGGCAGTGCGGGACGGGGGCCGGGGCCGTTGCGGCGACGGCAGCCGGGGCCAGTGCGGACGGCAGGCCGGGCCGTGGCGGATGGCATGCCGGCGGTCGTGTGGCGACGGCAGGCCGGGTCGTGTGCGGACGGCAGCCGGGGGCGTGCGGGACGGCAGGCCGGGGCCGTGCTGGGACGGCAGGCCGGGGCAGCTTGTCGGGACGGCAGGCCGGGGCCGTGTTGGGACGTCAGGCCGGGGCCGTTGCGGGGACGGCAGGCCGGGCCGTGTGGGACGGCAGGGCCGGGGCAGTGCGGGGTGGCAGGCCGGGCCGTGTGGGACGGCAGGCCGGGCCGTGCCGGACGGCCAGGCCGCGGGCCGTGTGGGATGGCATGCCGGGGTCGTGTGGGACGGCAGGCCGGGGCAGTGCGGGACGGCAGGCCGGGGCCGTGTGGGACGGCAGGCCGGGGCCGTGTGGGACGGCAGGCCGGGGCAGTGCGGGACGGCGGGCCGGGGCCGTGCGGGACGGCAGGCCGGGGCCGTGCGGGACGGCAGGCCGGGGCCGTGCGGGATGGCATGCCGGGGTCGTGTGGGACGGCAGGCCGGGGTCGTGTGGGACGGCAGGCCGGGGCCGTGCGGGACGGCAGGCCGGGGCCGTGTGGGACGGCAGGCCGGGGGCAGTGCGGGATGGCATGCCGGGGTCGTGTGGGACGGCAGGCCGGGGCCGTGCGGCAGGCCGGGCCGTGCGGCAGGCCGGGGCCGTGCGGCAGGCCGGGGCCGTGGGGCAGGCCGTGGCACTATCATACGACAGAGACGTGCCGGCTGGAGGCGGATGCGAGACGCGGCCCGGCCCGACAGTGCCGTGTACGGCGGCAGCCGGACGTCCGCTGCCCTTTGCTCGACTGCAGCTGGCCGTGCGGCGGCGCTCCGGAGCCGTGTGCTGCCATCCTGTCCCGGATGGCTTCGTACCCAGCAGCCGCCGACATTTTACAGTAGTAGTACTTTTACTGGTGCTAACCCGTCCGCTCCGCTGGACGATCTATGCATACAGACTGCATTTTGTACGTTGTTTATCAGTCTTTTAACACAGACATTATCTTAACTTGCAGGACAGTTTGATGTTGGGAAATTTAGGGAACACATTAATGCACACATATGTTGTCATCCGATATACAAAATGCATTTCTTACTAACTATTCTATGCTAATGTGGCGAAACTACATAACATTTCGTATTTATGAAATGTTTAAGGGAAAAATTAGGTGTGGTCGAACAGACAGAGAAACGGACGACTTTCTTCAAATAGTAAGTTAGAAATTAAAGACCATCCACATCAACAGTGGCTATAACGGCCCTCTCGTCAATAAAATGGGACAATGGAATGCAGGTAAGTTAATCACACTCATACAAAGCGTAAACATACACAGGCACGACTATAAGAACACGACTATAAGAAGCATGATACAAACGGATGAATGCTAAAATGACACTAAAACACTAAACAAGGGGCGCAGCCAGGTGGAGAGGGGGCACGTGCCTCCTATTGGACCGACTTAAACACTAAACAGTTATCGGCCACGTCCCTGTTCACCACTTCGGGGCCCTGCAAAATATAGTGGCCCTAAGCCGTTTTTTTGCGACATTTTTTCGGGGATCCTTTGCTGAGGGTGCCCCTGGGGATGCCCCCTTGTCGGAGGTCTGGCTGCGCCTCTACGCAAACACGCACGGGTTAAGAGCCACCGAGATCACGCAGGTAAGCTTTCAACTCTGTTCTGAAGTGCGCTTCGAACCCCAAATGTCCGCCGGCAACTCGTTCAACCGCCGCGAGACCCTACAGGTACACAAAACGACGCCGCCCGGCCTATGTGCGGATAGCGGGTAATTGAAGGAGACGATCATTTCGGGTTGAGCGGACATGAGCGGGATTTCCTCCTTTGGCACATATCTGGCGGGCGATGCGCTGTGGTTCTCTGGCACTGGTGATTTTGTGAAGAAGACATAAGCATAAGGACTGATGTGGAAAAGTTGGGATTCGAGCCAGCCGAGTACATCTCGCACATCCGACACATCGTCGAACTTTTGCTTGCCTGACATGACCCGGGCAGCGAAGTTTATTATCTTTGGGATATTGGCAAGATTCTTGGCAGTAGTGCGATGACATCGCGTTCATATGTTTCATCTTACCTTAAGAATCATAACTACCTTTTAGATCCATCTCGTTTTAAATATTTGATTTCCACATGTTTCGTCTCGATTCAACAATGGTTCGGGAGATAGACAGGGAGCGAAATCTGCACCCTTCCAGCAGGCGCGTTCGGCTGCCGACCCCAGCGGACGGACGTTCTGACGGAGTGAAGTCGGAATAGATCCTAGTATTTCCCGCTCGTCCACGGACGACCGATGGGCGTCTCTTTGCCGCCTTAATGTTCCCCCCTCCCCCGTCCTAACCGGACCCCTCAGGAATGTCTACCTGGGCGTCGCCGGAGGCAGTTTAAACGGGACCGAAGGGGTCCGGACCATTGTGTGGACTGGCTCGAGAGTGCTCGGGCGGCGTAGACAGGCTCGGCGAGGACAGAGACAGGTGCAGCGAGCACCGCTGTCCCGCTGAGCCGCTGTCCCGCTGAGCCGCTATCCCGCTCACTGAACTGGCAATAACAACTGGAAGGGATCAGGGGCGGATCTAACTGTGGGCTTTTAGGGGGCCAAATTCAGTGGCATATTAAAAAAAAAGATGTTGAGCGGGGGGAAGTGGGGTAGCAGGCTTGCAACGATAAAGTTGTTGACGGGGGTGGAGCGCGTCAGCCCGTCTGCAATTGCACGCAGGGGCTTCGTTTTTTTTTTTTTTTTTTTTTTTGGGGGGGGGGGGGAGATTCGGCTTAAATTTAACTACAAATATTTTTCCACATTTTCTGTGTGTATTTAAACCCTTTCAGCATTTCTAATGTCAATTTCCCTGTTACAGTATCACTAAATGTTACTTAGTGCCGCGAAGTGGCGCGACATTTGTACGAGTTTGCCTGATAAGCCCCAGAAATATAGGCAGTGTAGAGCATAAAGTCCTTGTTGAGGATAAGAAGCTTAAAATGTGATTCATTCAATTCAGTTTTACGACGAACCGAAAACGATGACAATGGTCACTGATGTGACGCCGCAAAGCGGCGTGATGTGTGTTTTGTTTTTTTTGGTCGTGGAAAATGAAAGTTTAATATTGTAGCCAGATTGTCGGTGAAGCCAAGCTCCCAAGCCCTTTTACTGGTTACACATCTCGGTATGATGCAAAATATTGGTCCCTGGGGCCAGCAATTACCGCCAGGGAGAGCCACCCTCTAGTCCCGCTCCTTCGACACCAGCCCGCCGATGCAGTGCCCTCTAGTGGTCCCTAACTCCACAGAGTCCGGGTCCGGAGTCGGCGATGACTAACCAGCTGACTCAATCGCGTAGATAAACCGTCTAATCACGAAATTCAATCGTCATTCTGGCGGAGTTAGCTTTGAGCAGGGCTGCGAAGCCTTCGAGACAACGCCAGTCTGAATCGGAATTCGGAGTTGTAGTCACCCGAAAGCCGATCGATTCCGCAGCCCTGCCTGTGAGCATTGCATTTTTTTTCACGGACTTATTTTCAGCAGTTGAATGCACAAATTTATGAGATCGGAGCCCTTTGCAACTTGCAAGGCTGAACGGGTGGCGTCGAATCCGCTTCTTACCATCTGATCGCTGGAGCGGAGCTGTCCGACTAGCGACTGCCTGTTAATCGGAAGTAGAGTTATGACAGAGTTACGTCCACGAAAACTGGAACCCTTTGCACTCATCTCGTGTAGCGCCATCTGACGTGAGTGCACTGTGCAGTGCGCAGACGCCGCTCCGCTCTCTATGGTAGATCATATCTGTCAGTGAAAAATATATCAGGCGCCGAAGTGAATGGAATGCTTCAGGACCCCCATTGCGGCCCCTTGATCCCGAAATATTCCAGGTCTGCCCCAGTGGTGGGGTGTAATGGAACAACATAACCTTTTTCCTTTCTGGCATTCAAATGTGTGATGGCAGACGCGTTAATACCTGCCTCCATTTTCCATTGTATTCAGCATTCTTTATTTTCCATTCATGCCAATGAACTTGTAGGTACTGCTGAAAACTGATTTTATTTCGATTTTGTGGTATAAGTAATCGCCATGTCTCCCAATTTCCCTTGCGTGCAACTGTATCACTTAACTTTTAGTTTGTATTTCGTCCAGTTATTGAATCACTAGCCTTGTCGACAGGTTCGCAGGTGAACCGAAGAGATTCATGGCCGTGCGAGGTTCACGCACGGTCGTGACACCGATATCAGATATAATTGCGCGCGCCTCTTTCCGCCTGTGTCTCCGCTCTCGCACTCTCCGAGGCAGGGGTGTAGTTTCCTTTTCAGTTGAGGGGGCTGCAGCCCCCCCAACTGGGCTTCAGCCCCCCGACTTTGACAAGAAAGTGGGTCAAATCCGGATTTTATTTTTTATTTTTTTGTGGATTTTAATGGTAGGTACTTTTACAGACCTTGGGTACTTTAAGCGATTTTGTCCTGCTCAGCCTTCCCCCAACTTTTTTGGAGAAGCTACGCCCTGCTCCGAGGATTATATACTGGTGAAATCATCATCAACATGTCTGTTTAATGTACTACTAGCGTTGCTCGATGCGACGTTGACCGTTTTTCGCAACATTGCTGACGTGGCGTGTCGTCTCCATTGCAGATGAGTAGTCCAATGGCCAGAGACCAGTGGTACCACTCCATCGGCTGGAAGGTGAGTGCGCACTGCGCCACGAGACCCCTCAACACAAATAAGGGGTCTACATGGCCGGCAGGTCACCTTGGTCGCCTTGACACATCCCCTTTTGGGTCTACATGTTCGCCTTGACACATCCCCTTTTGGGTCTACATGGTCGCCTTGAGACTGTCAAACGCAGTACTTTTTCATCAGTCATGCGGCAAACAATTCACAATAGCTTGTGATGTGACCTAATTCTGGAACATTGGCGTGGTGTTGTGACGGTTTGAGTCTCTCAAGTCTCATCTATTACATATTAGAAAGGATTCATTGCGGTTGTCTAGCCTTTCAACAGCATTATTACATTATATATTACAGTACAATATCCATCCCTCATTGCTCTGGATTTGGGATAGCACAAGTTTCAGCCAGCCCTTTGGAACATTATAAATCTATTGCTGGAATCGAGGCTGCTCAGTCAAGGCTGGCATCGAGGCTGCTCATTTATCAAAATTCGCACCACGCGATCAGCGAGGCATCGATTTTCCCTGTGTCTGCATGCTATCTGCTATAATGGCAGACACGATGATCGCTCGATTGACCATCGGTCTGAACAGCGATGGCCTGTTTCAGAAACGCATGTACCGGCACAGGACCAAGCTGAACGATTGTCGGAAGCCCGAGGCGCTGGTGCGGGAAGTCAAGGTGAGAGCATAGCTGTGCCGGCGGGATCAGCCACGCTGGCACCCACACGGCACCCACACGGCATCCACACGGCACCCACACGGCACCCTGACGTCGGTGACATGCATGTGACAATTCGATTCACATGTGAGAACATCACGCTGAGATTCGGCCCGATTCCGGCCCGTTATGTGCAGATATGCAGCTAGAGCTGGATAGAGAACTGACGTGTGCTGCTGCTGCTGATGATACAGTGTAGGTATGTGAGAAGGAGGGTAACAATTAGTGATGTCATTTTCCAAACATTTCCTGACCAATAGCAATCCGATACCGAACAGGAGGCATTTTGGTTGACCAAATACCGACCGATTTGGATTGAAGCCAAAAATGTTCAAAATTTGACCAATTTTGAAATTGTAGGCGTTGGTGGTGTATGTGATATGTATATTGTATAATGCATACAATTAAAAATACTTATTTTTTAAGGACCTTTCTCACTCTTTTGAGCAATATCTTCTATCTTGATATAATAATAATGTGTTCTATTGAGTATGTATATTAATTGATTTAATTTCGAGCAAATTAAGCATCAATTTTCTGGATATAAATCAGAATGCGTAAAAATGTGTCGACAAAGTGGATTTTGTAATATTTGGTTGACCGAAAAGTGTCAACAAATTTATCAGCCTGATTACCAAATCGGTCAGACAATTTTTCGGTTACCTTAATTTCGGTAACCGATTGACACCACTAGTAACAATGCGGAGAACAGTGGTCGGTTCGGCCGGCAGTCTACTATCGCTCCGCTGAGGTCCGGCAGCCGACGAGGAGCGAGATCTGCCACGGTCACGGTCAGAGTCCCGGTCAGACCCAGCTGGAGGCCAGGGCGGCTCGCAGCGTCACATGTGCAGAACTGAGAACACAGCCTCAAACGGCTTCAACGCAGCTTAACGTTCATGCCACATCAAGATAGTTTGTGAATCTGTAAGCATAAGCTTTTGTCACACATCAAGCGCATGAAGGATTTGGAATCCCATTCGGAGCTTAGAATGTGGGATGGAACCTGACTCGATGCGCCTGTAAAGCGGTATATTCTGCACTGGTACCACTGGTCTAGAGACCTTCCAGTGCTACAGCCCGAGCCCCTCAGAGCGTTTCAGTCCAGTAAACTGAAACCGGACAGAGAGCTCACCGCATGTAATTTGTAAACAACATTGAAGAAGTGCAGCTAGCTTGAGCGATTTCTTGCGCTTAGTCAAATGATCTCAAAAGACGATCGCATTTGGAAAGCTGAGCTCTTAGATGTTGCTGGTATTCACTTGACATCCAACACGCCTGAGCAATGCGCATATCAAACTTGGGGATCTGCCCGGCTTAGTAGGATGTGTATCACGCTCTGCCTATAGTCTGAACCCCGAACTGCAAAGCTAACCTGATGAAATGACCAAATAACGCCTTCATGTTGGTTCAGCCTTTATTTTGGTCAGTCTGTCCGACAGGTGATGACTGATGATTTACATATTTTGTTGTCCCGACAGATGATAGTTGACATATTGTGTTGGCCCGACAGATGATAGTTGACGTGTTTGTCCCGACAGGACAATATGTTGACGTGTTTGTGTGGCCCGGCCAGGACGATAGTTGACGTGTGTGTTGGCCCGGCAGGACGATAGTTGACGTGTTTGTTGGCCCGGCAGACGATAGTTGACGGTGTGGTTTGGTCCGACAGCGATAGTTGACTTCGTGTTGTGTTGGTCCGACAGACGATGTTTGAGTGTTGTTGTTGGGCCCGGCAGACGATAGTTTGACGTGTTGTGGTTTGGTCCGGACAGACGATATTGACGTGTTGTTTTGCCCGACAGACGATGTATGACGTGTGGGTTGGCCCGACAGACGATAGTACGTGTTGTGTTGGTCGAACAACATAGTTAGCGTGTTTGTGTTGGTCCGACAACGATAATTTGGACGGTGTTGTGTTGGTCCGTCTCTCCGCACAGGCGATGATTGACGTGTGCATGCAGGAGCCCCTGGTGGACGAGGCCATCTACCAGACCCCGCTCGACATGGTCTCTGGCCTGCTGACCAAGGTAGGCTGACCTGACCCCGCTCCAACCTGCTGACCTGATCCCGCTCCAACCTGCTGACCTGACCCCGCTCCAACCTGCTGACCTGACCCCGCTCCAACATGCTGACCTGGGGCCGACCTGTATAGCTGCGATCTGACCCAGTTGGCCGCGTTTGTCGCTCTGGTACCTGCCCCGGGGCGCCCTGTGTTGTCTGTATCGGCCAACTCCACGCTGCTGGTGTGCGGGCTCCCGGCGGTGGGAGGGGGGAGGGGGGGGGGCGTCCCCGATCCCCACTCGGCTGCCGCAGCGGCCACCATCAGCAATCAGCCACGTCCCGCCTGCTGCTGGTAAACAGGAAGCGGATGTACCGATATCTGTTGGTCGTCTCTGTTGCTGGCCCGACCAGGATCAGGGCCAGGAGTCGAGACCGGGATACGGGACCGAGATACGGGACCGGGATACGGGACCGGGATAGGGACCGGATACGGGACCGGGATTACGGGACCGGGATACGGGACTCGGGATACGGGACCGGTTACGGGACCGGGATACGGGACCGGGATACGGGACCGGGATACGGGACGGGATACGGAGGACCGGGATACCGGGACGGGAATACGGGACCGGGATACGGGCCGGATACTGGACGGGATACGGGACCGGATACGGGACCGGGGGTACGGGACCGGGATACGGGATACGGGACCGGGATACGGGACCGGGTCGGGACCGGGATACGGGGACCGGGATACGGGACCGGAACGGACCGGGATCGGGCCGGGATACGGGACCGGGGATACGGACCGGATTACGGGACCGGGATACGGGACCGGGATACGGGACCGGGATACGGGACCGGGATACGGGACCGGGATACGGGACCGGGATACGGGACACAGGGCTGGGACAGCTACAGGACCGGGGACGTGGTTGAAACTTTCAACCGCGTTCCTGGTTCTGAAACGCAGCAAGGCCAATGGTCGGAGTCTTGCCGATCCGTGGAGGTCAGGGGGTTGCAGAGAGGAGTCACAAAGGCCGTCCAAACACCGACTGCTGGCTGCTGGAGGTCGTCTGTGAGTAATGAGGTGCGACAATGGCCAATGGGTCGCCACGGCCGGCTGGCTTTTAGTACCGTCTGTAGGGCAGCTGAAGGGTTCAAAGGGTGCCGAATCGCCGGTGATCCATTTCCAGTGTGTGGCAGAAGCACTCGGGTGTTGGAAGCAGCAGTGGAATTGGCCCGGCTGTTGGCGTCGAGACTATCTGCACGCTTCCTGGAGTCGGTGGAGCTCATTATTGACGTGTAGTGCGTGTGACGTCTACCACACTCCACAACACTATAATGAGCCGACTGTCCTCCCTGTCCTGATACGGTGTCTGGGAAGTTGGACAATAACGAGGGATTTTTTGTTGTTTAGCGCTGCGCCGTTGCCAAGAAGCCAAGAAGGCTCGGGCGAGCTTAATGAGAAACTTCTTAGACATGTTCTATTGAGGTTTTAATTAAGGGAATGTTTCATCTTTTGAATGTTGTCAAAATAATCGCCCGTTTAGACCAATGTGAGTAATTGCCCTTTTTACGATGGTGATATTCGTTCTCGGAAAGTCACTTAACGTTTAATATTTTTGTTGGAGGGGACACAATGTCGTTAGTATTAAGCATATAAAGCTTTAGAGAAGAGGCAGAATCTTTGAAGGACAATTTTCTGGCGACTTGAATTGCAGTAAGTCTATGTCTTTAATATCATAATAGCAAGCAGTTATCAGCCAAGGTTTCGAGAAAATACAAGTAGTTTTTGTCCCAGACTAAACAGTTTGAAGTTTTATCTTGAATCTGTCAGCAAATTTTAGGCGGGCTGCACTAGCCTAGGTGCATAGCAAATAATGAATTTTCAGTTTTGTTAAAAACAGTACAGTTTTGGGAACAATTGGTTGAGTAATTTGAACTTTTCAATAACGGCCAAAGAAAACGGCTATCTCAGTTCAAAACCAATGCAAAGACCTGAAACATTATCTTTAATGAGTCGGCATCAGATGAGTCGGCATGTTGTTGTTGTTGTAGATCATGTATTGAACTTCACCAGCGGATCCAGAGGGAGGCGGCAAGGGTTTTACCCCCCCCCCCATATTGCCTGAAATCGTCGAAGTTTGACATATTTTCACCTGTACAGGGAAAAGTAATAAACTTTTACTAAGGCACATTTGTTTTAAACCGTTCAGTAAGGTACAAGAAAGCCAAATCCGATGAGTTTTTCGAATTTGATGAAACTTTGTGAAATGTAGCCCCCCAGGCCATCCCCACCTTCTGGATCCGCCAGAGTTAACTTGTTCCTCAAAGGTTATATTATAATATAACGGTGCAATACATAACCAGCAGCAAAATAAGGTCCAAAGGCTGCATGTACTGTACTGTACACAAAACCGATTTATTAGTTATAACTGTGCTGCAACAGCGGAATAGAAGACCAGATTGGCACTGTGCCGCTGTTTTGAATTGGCTCTGCATTTTGTACGCTGCTATAAAAACAGACCGTTGAGTATCCACTATCCACGAAATCCACGATGGGTTCCCAATTTCCCACCCAATATTGTGTGTGTGTGTGTTTTTTAAACAAAACAAACACCCATAAATTAGGCCGCTGAAAATTGGGATTTGAACGACACCGCAAAGTTGCCCGAGGCTGTAACTCGAAAAGTATTCCAGGGACGAGGCTGACAACTTCACAGTGTGAACATACGGTCCAGATAACACCTCGACATCTTTGGTCCCCCCCTCCGCATCTACCGGCGCTGACCCGGCGGCTGTCCCGTCCCGTGCCGCGGCGGCCCCGCCCCTCGCTGCCTATCGACCTGTGGCCGCCACCCGGACGGCGTGAGCTACGCCGTTAGATAGAGAGCACTGCCCTGCCCCTGCCTGCCTGCCTGCCTGCCTGCCTGCCTGCCGTGCCGCCCCGTCGGAGGCCGCCGCCCTCTGCTCCGTCTGGCAGCCTCTGGTGGCAGCTCGGGTGTCCCGGAGCTTCCTGGCAGCTGTGTGTGTTGTGTGGGGGGGGGGGGGGAGACGATGCAGCAGCAGAGCATGTCTGACCGCGGTCCGTCAAGGCGCCGACAGGCGACAATTGGGGTCAAATGTGGCAGAGACCACACCAACCCGGTCGTATCGGATCAACAGGCAGCACGCGCCCTGGAAGGTCTCTGGGAATTACGCGCTTTGGACACGCTTTCCTGCTCCCCCTAAGATCTCGCCCTCAATAATACCTACAATAACACAATTTGTAGGGTATGGAGGTTCTGTGGGTAACTCTATTTTGTGGAAATTTCATGACCCTACATCTTCGAGGTCAAATTGGGTCAAATATTTGTCTTTTACGCGCTTCTTGACTTGGTATTGTTATGTAATGCAGTGAGTGCATGTATAATGCATATAGTGACACTCCCAAAATGAGCGTAAATAATTCATTGGAAAGTCAAATGATACAACAGGGACGATACAAGTTGCATTTCACCTCACTTCAGGTCATTTACATATCAGGATTTCATTGCAGTCATATTGGAGACATTTTAAACTTTGTTTAATTGATAACCTTTAGCTCGACAAATGTTCATCCGATTTCATTTTGCTTCCTTTAGACGACACGCCGTTCATTTTTAGGCAGGTGCACCAAAAAGGATGCACATTGACCGGTAAAATTAAGAGACATTCACACCAAATAACAGAAGGGGTGGACTGATTTCCCCTGTAGTGCGCGTGTTACGTGGCAAATCATTTGTATGCAATGGCGAACTCAGGGCGAGGTTGTCTCAAAACGTCTGTTTTCCCGTGAGCGGTACTACCACTTGCCTCGCCGATCCAAGTCAACAAGTAGGTACCTATTGCTAGTAACATTTATTGATGCTCGATCTTAATTGATAATTTGTAGTAAAATTATAACGTTTTAATTAGGTAATTAGGTATGTCTAGGGATGAAGCATATTTTCACGCATTGCACAAAAACTTCTTAAAGTTGTCAGAATCTCCGCGTGATGCCCTGGAAGCCACTGCGATCGTTCCCGGTTAGGCAGTCTGAGAGGAGACGTAGCTGGCGGCGTTCCAGACTCCCGCGACTCGTGCTCGAAGCGCCCAGGAGGCAGCCATCAGGATCAAGGCCGTATAAGATCAGGCTAAGCCAGCTGAGAAAGGTCTTAGCTGGGCGGCTTCTGTGCCATTTACCAGGGAGAACGGCTTGTTCAGCAGAGGTCCCGCCACCGGGGGACGGGGGACGTGTCCCCAACATTTTCGGATTATATAATTACGTCTATGGGCGTTGCATGGAAATACTCGACTTCAGAATGCCTCGGTCCCTGCCAATCCTCGGATGGTGGCCGGCGGTGCCTTGCTGTTCAGGGCTCCTGGCTGCAGAGGAGCAGACGGAGCGCGGCCATCTGACCATGCCAAATACCACTCCAAACAGGGCTGCTGGCTGCAGAGGAGCAGACGGAGCGCGGCCATCTGACCTGCCAAATACCACTCCAAACGATGCCTGGGAGCCGGCCAAATCCACCTAGCTGAGCTGCAGTTACGTGGAAATACATGGAACTGGACGCTTATATTTGATTCGATTCACATCACCAAGTGCATAGCCGCGGTCATGAGTACATGCCCAGGCAGCCTCTGTCAATTTGAGCCGTGACGTCACCATTTCTACAGCGAGCCGGCTTTAGCATGGTGGACGGTGGTCTATGGGAAAATAGGTGGTATTCGGGTCGTAATTCTTTCAAGGCTCAAGCACTTCAAAAATAGATCGTTCAGCAGATGATACATAGGAACTGTGATGCCAAAGGCGTTGACTATTCATATCTATGGTCGTTTCAACAAAATTGAGTAATTATTTTTCCAGTGGCGTCGCCATGGCTTCCAAGTTACTAGGGACTTATGTATGTGGTGGCGACGCCCATGATTTTCCCCAATAAATTGTTTCTCTGGAACCCTGCATGCCTTCTAATAAAGGTCATTTTCACATTATCTGATTCTGACGGTAATAAGCATCAGATATCGCCGTTATTGACGTTACGTCAATACTGCCCTGCAGCTGTGCGGCCGCAGATCAGCGGAGTTTTAATGTTGGATTATGTTAGCGTGGTAACCATCGCGACACAACCAATCTATATCTGGCAATGATGGTTGGTTTCTTAGTATGAACTATAATGTTTGAAATATTTAGTGTCCGTCTCACTATTTTACAACAAGACATGGAATTCAGGGTCGAGTCGCGAGCGGAATCACATTTGTATAGTGTTAAGTTGTTTTTGATCAGGGGGAGGTGCATGGTCCTGTGCCGCCGCCCCCCCCCCCCTAAAAGGCTGTAGGGCCGTCGGCGGCCATAATGTTCGTACATGACGCTAAAAAACACGTTGAATAAATGATAAAACGAAAACATTTAGTTAGGGAAACTGATAGTTAGTAAACATTATCGGCGACGTCCCTGATTGCGACTATTTAGGGGCCATGCAAAATATAGTGGCACAAGTCCGAGAAGATACCTTTTATTGTTAAGGGAACTGATAGTTAGTAAACATTATCGACGGCGTCCCTGATTGCGACTATTTAGGGGCCCTGCAAAATATAGTGGCTTAAATCCGAGAAGATACCTTTCGCAGCATTTTTTCGGGTGGGGGGGGGGGGCTTTGCCAAGGGGGCCCCTGAGATGCCGTGCCCCCTTGCCGAAGGTCTGGCTGCGCCTCTGGCGACACTTACACAAAGAAAGCAGGTGTATGGCGCAAGTGTCTTATGTCTACCGCCTCTATTTGCCACGTCTGACTGCCACATGTGGTATGACAGGCGACAGCCGTGATGTTTCACGCCTTTGCACGAAGCTGCGTCTGTTCTCCCATGGAGATCCGCTGGATGGACTGATGATTACGACTCGCGAGAGAGCCTGCCGGTGTATTGCAGTCGGCTCTCAGCACTGTTGATATTCCCCCCCATCCCTGCCCACACCAGCGGATCTATCGGCCTGAGCAGACGCTGTCATCATCGCTATGTAGCCTGCAGTGGCAGCCGCCAGCGGTCCACGGGGGGGGGGGGGGGGCAGGCGACGAAGCCGGGGTCCCTCGCCGACTCTCCGCATGTTTAATGTGCACATCGGTAGAGGTGGTAGAGTGTTTGACGAGAGCTAATTTATTATTCGTGTTCTTTGGCATCGTGTTGCTGGCGGCCAAAACTCCTGCTACGCGTCCTCCGTGCGGCCAAACTTCTGCTACGCGTCTCCGCTGCGGCCAAACTCTGCTACGGCGTCTCCGCTGAGGCCAACCTGCTACGCGTCTCGCGGCTGCGGCCAATCTGCTACGCGGTCTCTGCTGCGGCCCAAACCTTCTGCTACGCGTTCTCCGCTGCGGCCAAACTCTGCTACGCGTCTCCGCTGCGGCCAAACTCTGCTACGCGTCTCCGCTGCGGCCAAACTCTGCTACGCGTCTCCGCTGTTGCCAAACAATGCCGTTTCACCTCCATACGACTATCACCATCAGCTATTCCTCATTCCCGCACGGCATTTCCTGGCTAAAGGCTTTGGTACGATGTAGCTTCTGAGCGATACTTCCTCCTAACCTAGTTTCTTGCTCTCGCATGACCACCTGCTGCCTTTATGAGGCTCGTTCATAGCTTGATCCTGTTTAGATGACGGATGGCGTGCTGAGTGCGCTCGCTGGGCTCGGCTGCTCCGCGGAGGGCGCCGTGAGTGGCAGCTATTTACACGAAGGATGCAGTGCAATGCATGACATCACTGCCACGCGCTCCATCTGCACAGCAGCCGGCCACATGGCCGTGGTTACATGGCCGTCCGACTCGGCGGCAGAGGGGCCACTCCGTGGTTGCGACAGTTTGGGCAGATTAAATCTCTTCCAAGACTGCGGACGGTATTACGTTTGGTGGGGGTACCGCTGTGTTTGCTATTTATCCATCATAGGTGTTCAATTAGGAACAGAGGGGGACAGGCATGGATGTCGTTTGTATAGGCCTGGTGGGGCCAGGGCCCTACCAATAATGCCACATTTTAACATTAGGCCTACGGCTTTGCATGGTTATAATGGGTTTAAAATTTATAAAGCTAGCATTGGAGCCCTACCAATAATTTTCAGAAGACATCGTCCTTGGGCACAAGGGAGCCACTTTGCCACAAGGACAGGGGCCTCTCACCTTTTGGTTATTTTTGTTAGTCTTTGCTTTTACTTGCTGAGGAAGATTTTTGATGGCAGAATGTTATCTTTATTAGACGAGAAAGGTCGAAATCTGCAATAAAATAGTGCAAAAGGTGGCCTTCACTCGAGATTAAATCAAAATTGCATTGCCCCCCCCCTCCCAACCACACATTGACTCCTTCCCAACCACACATGCATACACACACTCAAGCACGTGTGACGCTCTGTACATCTCCGCCGTCCATATTGTATGTATTAATTAAATTGCATTGCTGATCGTTTGTCCAGTTGCCTTGTGTCTGGCGCTGGATCGTTTAGCCAGTTTAGCCAGTTGCATTGTGTCCGGCGCTGGATCGTTTAGCCAGTTTAGCCAGTTGCATTGTGTCCGGCGCTGGATCGTTTAGCCAGTTTAGCCAGTTGCCTTGTGTCCGGCGCTGGATCGTTTAGCCAGTTTAGCCAGTTGCCTTGTGTCCGGCGCTGCTCAGGGAAGAGCTGCAGGCTGGGGTGTGTAACTGCACAGCGGTGCCCTTCGTACGACCCGTCCGTGCGGCCCGTGCCCTGCCGCCAATGTCCGGTGTGTCCGGTGTGTCCGCTGTGTCCGCTGTGTCCGGTGTGTCCGGTGTGTCCGCTGTGTCCGGCCGAGCGCACCGTTCGGCTACGTCAGCCGGGCCGCCCTATAATCAGCCTAATTAACCTTTCAGCTAACGCTAATCCTAACAGCAACTACCCGACTGTTTGACGCTTGACCGCCGCCGGGTGAGGGACGTGTTACCCGAGCGCTCCGCGGGCGAGCAAGGAGGCGATCTGCTGCGATTAGCGTGTGTGGCGGTGCCGCCAACAGTGAAACAGTGAGCACTTCTGTTAACGTGTGCTAGTGAGACCCGGTTCACCATGGGACGCTGAGTGACGACCAAGCTTTTGAGTCTCTCACGATCCAGAAAATGGCCGCGACAATTCGGCCATACTCACGCCGTAATTGTCCCACAGGCTGTACCCGGGTGTGGAGGCGGCGATGGAGGCTGTGACGGTGGCGATGGAGGATGCTGTGACGACGGCGATGGAGGCCAGGGATCAGGAGATCGCGAGGCTGAAGCGGGACCTGACAAACAGCACGATTAAAATCGACGAGCTGGAGCAGTATTCCCGCAAAAACTCTCTAAACGTCACTGGCATTCCGGAGTCACCGGGGGAGTCGACGTCGAAGCTCATCGGAGACCTGGGGAAGATGATCGGCGTCGACATCAAGCGGACCGACATCGACGCCTGTCACCGGATCGGGCGGCAGACGGCGACGAAGCCCCGCACCATCATCGTAAAATTTACAAGGTACGATCAGCGCCAGGAGATGTACGCCGCTCGCAAAAAGCTCCGTGAAGGTTCGGCACCAAGAAGGAGCCCCGTTCACGAGGCAGCAGCTGGACAACACCTACATCAGCGACAACCTGACGTCTCACAGGCAGGCCGTCCTTTACGTCGCTCGTCAGCTGAAACGTAAGGGTAAGCTGTTCGCGGCGTGGAGCGACGCCGGACGTCTGAAAGTGCGGATCACCAGAGACGGTAACACCAAGTTTATCTGCACCAACGACGACCTGCGTGAACTGGTAGGCGACGACCCAGAGCTGACGGCTGTGACTGACTCTGCCGACCCTAGCCGCCGCACCCCACGCGCCGACATGCGGGCGGCCGCTCCTGTCGTGCCGCGCCGCGCCGGCCGGCCGCGAGACCCGTAGGCAAGGGCAAGCGTCGGCCCGCCTAAGAGACCGACTGTGGCGCGCCCCTGCCATAACCGGTGACCTGGCCCGTACGCGCCGAGCCGTGCCCTGCCGCGGACCCGTCCGTACAGCTGTCCGCCCGTCCGGCGAGACACTTGCAAGTGACTCACAAGTGAAGAGGGAAGAGGAGCCGGGAGACGGGCGGCGGGAAAGAGGGGAAGGGATTGTTCTCAGGGAGGGCTGGGTAGGGCTTACGTTAGGGGAGGGTGGGGAAGTGCTTTTTTACTTGTACCAGTCACGCTGTTGTATGGTCCGGGCGGTTCGCCCCTTATATGCGTTCTGATTTGGTTGACCTGTTTGTTACAATAATTGTTGATTGATGTTTTGCTGTCTTAACTTANGGGAAGAGGAGCCGGGAGACGGGCGGCGGGAAAGAGTGGAAGGGATTGTTCTCAGGGAGGACTGGGTAGGGCTTACGTTAGGGGAATGTGTGGAAGTGTGTGTGTGCTTTTTTACTTGTACTAGTCATGCTGTTGTATGGTCCGGGCAGTTCGCCCCCTTACGCGCTTTCTGTTTTGGTTGACCTGTTTGACATAATAATTGTTGCTTTATGTTTTACTGGCTTAACTTATATTTGTATGAATATGTTGTTTCTAATTGTATGTATGTTGAGCCTTCTATTCAGTGCATGTTTAAATCTCACATCATTTTGCATTAGTTATGCCGGGTGCTCACTGGCTCCGTTTTTTCTTTTTGAGCTGTATTTATGCTAACTTCATTATTGTATTGTTTTGCCGTGGAGCCGGCCGCCCTGCCGGCTGCCGTGCCCGCTTGCCCTACCACTGACCTGCTGAGTCGAGCCTGCCGAGCCCCGGGTCCTGGTGGAGCACCGGGGGCCGCCCGTCCGTCAATACTTAACCACCACAACACACCACTACATTACTACACACAACGCAAGATATCCGACGCAACCTAGTGACGAGCAGATCCGCGGGGACATTGAATCAGAGCATCACTTTACATACATGTCAGCACACACATACATTAATTTAACTTCCACTGAGCGCGACATATCTCACACGTTTACAAAACACGCATATATACTCACGCAAACAACCTTCACTCACAGACAAGATAGGTTAGGGGTAATGCACCACAACATTAAAACACTTCTTAACATGGGATGTGTTGAAAAAATCCTGGACCACCACCGACCACAAAACTCAATATGTCACGTTAACACGGGCGTGGGAAGTACTTTTAAGTTGAGAGGGGCGAACTTTTTGGTGGACCTGAGGTAGGAAAAATGATAACTAAAAAAGCTATATATTACTGTGATTGCCACCCGTTAAATAGCCAACAGGATTATCGCCATATATCACCACCCGTTCACCCGATATATTGGAATATATCCCCGATATAACCCGTCCTGGAACTCAGAGTAGTAATGTTTTTCTCAACTCAATTTAATTTAATTGTTGCAAGCTGGTATACAAGCATTCTTCATAAAATCAAAGTAACTATTTGTGATATCAAATATTATGTGTATGAAACATGACATTATTTAATTGTTTTCGTTACAGATAATAGAAATCGGTCACACAAATACTTTTGTCTGTTTATCAGATGCCCAGTATTCCACCGAATATATATTTGCAATGATAGTCTGATGTTTTTGTCAACCACTTATGAAATTCGCAACCAACCAGCTAGAAGCCAGCGTTCCCATAAGTCTGCCCGCCAGTTTGGTTACACTAAGCAAACAACTAAACACAAACTAAGTAGCGCCGCTGGGTGTACGAGCTAGCACACACCGATCATCGCCGCTGTGCGTACGAGCCAGCACACACTGCTCATCAAATCACTGCCTTTCTTCTTCCTCGGCTTCAGAACTTGCCGAAAGTGGCCATACACTCTGCGGTTTTTTTTCCCACGAAGCGCCGTGCGAGCTCTCGTGCCACGTCCGGTGATACCCTTTCGGGGTACATGTTGAGTAGCGCGAGGCTGGTGAGGCGCTTCTGGCCGATCCTCGACCGCAGATGCGTCTTCAGCCGCCGCAGCATTGAAACAGCAGCGCTCGCAGAGCCACTGTTTGAAAAGGAAGGCTGAGGATCAGCGAAGACAAACCACCTTGAGAATGTCACCGAACAATCTGCCGGCTGCGACGGTCCATGGTTCTTCAGTTTTCTCCGCCACCTGCGCGGCGATGCCGGTTTTCTTCGAAGCCTCTGGTGTCCGTAACTGGTAGCTCAGAGCTTCTGGTTCAATTATCAAATTATTTATCAACTTCGGTTCAAAAATGCGCACTGTCGGCGCACAAACGCTTCAGGTGTGGCACAGAACATCTATTTCAAAAACGGCGCAAACGTCTCACGTCAACGCAGCTGCCATATGAAAAATGGTAGCCTGGCCCGAGGCTTAAAGGAAATCCTTCCCGCAACCAAAAATAACTTCACGAAACAGGTCCATGTTACAACATACTCCCCACTCGGAATTGGTTTAATTGCGAAAGACTCAATGAACAATGCGGTCAAGGCGGCGAGGCGAGCGACAAAGGCGTGCAGGTGGCCAACTAGCAAGACAGCGGAACTAGCAACTAGCGCGATAACATAGCAATAGCGATAGCATTACGTGGCAGTGATCACATTCACAAATGTCACGTCTCACACCTCACTCGCGGCCTCCAGGGTATAGCGGCTGATAGGGCGGCGGGTGCTCCGGCCACGCAGGGTGATGACGGCGGCGCGTGCTCGGCCGTCCGGTCCGCGCAGGAGTGTAGTCACGCGGGCCAGTGGCCACCGGCCCTCATTGTGGACCAGCTCCACGTCTCCAACGGAGGGAAGGCGATCTGGGCGACCGCGGGGCGAGGTGCTCCAGCAGCGGAGAGCGCGCTGGTACTCTGTACACCAACGCCGGTTGAGGTGGTCGCATACTCTGCGCCGGTGTCTCCAGGCCCTGGTAATAGAACATTCACCACTCAGTGACGGACATATCACCCCGTCGATGCAGGTCACACCGAAGAGGAAATGGGCTGGCGTGAGGAGGTTCTCTCCATCCCCCTGGGTGAGGGGTCGCAGGTTGATGGTAAAGGGAGCTCATACACAGTGACTGATAGTTCGTCAAAGCTGAGGCGACTTTGGTGCAGTGTTATTTTCATGGCCTTCTTTGTCACACCCACCATTCGTTCCCGAAAACCTCCCCACCATGGGGCAGCCTCGGGGATGTACCTCCACGTCACAGCTGGCGGGAGGTGACCCAACACTGCATGGAAGGTGCGGGCGTTGTCACTGTAGACTAGGGTTGGTGTACCACGCAACGCAAAAAACCGTCTCAGAGCCAAGACCAGATCGGTCGTCGACTGCGAGCGGACCAGCTCCAGGACAGCACGCGAGGCTGCACACGTGACCAACAACACCCTTACCTTTGTCGTGCCGTCCACGTACAGAGCCCAAAGTAGTCTAGTCCTACTTTGGCGAACGGGCGAGCTGGCTGTGTCCGGAAGGTCGGTAGAGCTCCCTCTGATGACCGGTACGGTAGACCCCGGTAACGGCGGCATCGGTGGCAGGTGTCGACGACGGGACGAACGGCCCCCCGTCGCACCATGTACTCTGCTGTCAACAGCGCCAGAGTAACTCGGGTACCCTGGTGAAAACAGCGGCGGTGAGCGTCATCAACTATCAGGGTAGTGATGAACGCTAGATCAGGCAGAATCGGCACCGAGCGCTCCCCAGTCCGCAGCGTTGCCTCCAGAACTGCCGGTCGTCGCTGAGCTGCGGGTGGAGTCGGGAAAGCCGGTGACCCTGTCCAGGTAACAGCTTGTCAGAACGCACAGCCTCCATCTCACCAAGGAAACACGGAAGCTGCCGCAGCTTTGATCAGTTAGCGGAGGCCCTCGCTTCTGCCGTCCGAGGTCCAGCGGTCCTGAAGTTCGCTCAGTCTCCGGTATACGGCTGTTGCAGCGACAAAACAGAAACATCGGTCGAGTCGCCGATGTGTCGATTCCACAGCCTGAGTGAGGGTGGAGCAATGACGTGAATCCGAACGGGGAGCATCTCACGTCGGTGGTCCAAACAGGCTCAGCCTCACCTGAGCCTTCTCCGTCTTCACCTCTTGAGCTGCCTCCAGAGACGGCTGCAGACCGTCACACTCGGCTCGAAGGTAGTCCCACAGAAGAGTTCTGTTGGAGAAATACTGGTCCTCTCCACCACAGGTCACATCTCTCTAGAGCGGTCAGCGACATACCTCTTGTCCCCAGGTCTGCAGGGTTGTCCTCTCCTCTGACGTGGTGCCACTGATCTGGTTGAGACAGCTGGAGGATGGTGGTCACCCTGTTCTGCACGAACAGTTTCAGCTTCTTCTTGCCTTTCAGCCAGAAGATGACGTCCATGGCGTCGGTCCAACCGCGTCTGTCAGGTCCAGCGCCGCTGACGGAAGGCCATTCAGCGGCTACGATGAGAGCAGCCATTCAGCTCAGTCTGGGACCACACTGAGGACGGGTGTCAGAGGTGCGAGACGAGACTTTGCCATGGCCAGTCTGGATTCCCCCACCCTGTACAGCATAGACGACACAACAGTACGCTCTCTTTGACGCATCCAGAGACATGGTACGGTACGTCATCAGCGTTGGTCAGCAGTGCACGAGGAACCACACGTGCGGTCTACGCGTTCACACGCCGTCACACGGTCACGCGTCACACGGTCCACGCGTCACACGGGTCACGCGTCACACGCGTCTCTGCCCCAGGCAGCTTAAGCTCCTCCTGGAACTCAGGGTGACAGGTCCTATCCAGCGAACAGGGCGGGCTCTCCCATGTCCTCTGAAGAGGTGATCTGCGACAACAAGCCACGGAAGACAGATAGCACCGAAGAGGGTCAAACGGTTTGCTCAGCATCGATAGCAACTCCCTCTTGGTGGTGACGACAGGATCGGTAGGCACGCCACTGCGAGGTGGTCCGTGCCGGGGTTCCACAGCAGACCCAGAACGTTGGCGTCGGCGTCGCCGTCACCGGTGATGCGCAGCTTGTGCAGCTCCATGCCAGCATCGCAGAACATCTCCTCCGCCCGCTTCATGCTGATCTCCGCTTCAGCTCTGTTGGAGAAGGAGGTGCACACGTCATCCATGTACAGCCCCGCCCTCAGTTTCTCACAGAGAGACGACTCGGCTGCACGGTACAGGTCCAGGTGAACGGAGATGGTTTGTAGCAGCATAAACGGACTACAGGTGATCCCGAACGGGACCCGGCGGAAACGTAGCCACTGCCCGGCCCACACGAACTGCAGGTACCTTCTGTCCTTCTCTGAAACTGAAACCTGGTGGAAGGCCGCTCGGATGTCCGTCTGTGCGGCCACTGCGTCCCTTCTAAAGTTGAGCAGCACAGCAGGCAGGCGCCGCAGCAGGTTTCCTCCAGTTTCCAGGTAGTCGTTTAGGCTGTTGGCCGGGTGGTCAGTCTCTTGCTGACCGTCGAACAACCCCCGCAGCTTGCTGCCGCCGATATCGCGGGCGGCAGGTAGACACCCGCTTGACGTCCTCCTCAGACGGGCGTCTCGATCACATCAGCTCGCTGCAGCTGCGCAGGTGTTGCTGTAACTCTCGATGCTGGGTAGTGACAGCCGCTGCTCCCATGCGCGGGTCCCGCGATGCTTGCAGCAGAGAGTGTTGTGAGGGGGCGCTCGTCAGACGTCCACAACAGACCATCTCGTACTCTTCTCCTTTGGGTTCCACGTCGGCTTCTCTGGTGCTTCGGTTCCTTTTCATCTGCGATCCCCTGAGCCTCCAGGTTCCAGGCTGGTCAAGTCTGGCTTGGAGACGACTGACGGGCGTCCCGGCAGACCGTCTCGGAGACAAGTTCGGAGACGGCGGGCTGGACGACGGGACATGGGAGAGCGTGCAAACCCGCCGTCTATTCGGCCCCGAGCAGGCCCAGCGCGACTGGGAAGGTCCGTCTACCGTGCCAGAGCCGGCGGGCGGTGGACGCTGTGCTGGAGCCGCGCACTGCTCCTGCGCCCAGCTGCACACCGATGGAGGCTGCCGAGCAGTCATCCACCGCACAGCCGTGCCTCGACACGATTGGCAGCGAGCCACCTGGCTCGCCAGCACTGTGGGCCTCGACGACCCGATGGCAGCGCACCCTTGCTTTTGCCATCCCGCTGTGCTCGATGACGCGATGGCAGCGCCACCTGGCTCGCAGCTGTTCTGCGACACGATGACAGCGACACCTAGCTCGATGCCTGTGAGCATGTCAACCTGGTCCACAGAGGGCTCTGGTGCCACCCCCGTGGGAGTGGCCAGTATCAGCAAAACTGAGACAGTGGTCTCGGATGCCTCGTTCCCCGACATCCCAGCGGAGTTCCCCACAGTCTTTGACGGCCGAATCCGCGCGATGCCAGGGGAATACTTCAAGATACACATGAAATAATGGGGTATCGTTCACTGCACATCGTCGCCTCATTACCCGAAGTCTAACGGCCTCGCTGAGTCAGCAGTGAAATCCGCTAAGAAGCTTCTAAGACGATGCTGGGACGTCCACAGGGGACGCCTCGACGAGGAGGAGTGGACGAGAGGAGTCCTCCAGCAACGTAACACTCCAGGAGCCAGCGGAAAGTCGCCGGCCGAGATCGTCTATGGCCGGCCGCTGAGGGACGACCTGCGATCACCGTCCTGCTTCGAATCGCCGCTCCAAGTTCACGCATCAGAGAGGTGACGAGGCGCAAGTCGAGGCTCGGCCGTGCTCAGCGTACGACGACCGTCGTGAGTCTCGCCGCCAGGGCGCAAAACAGTGGTACGATCAGCACGCGCGAGACCTGCCCGAGTTTCCCGTGGGAACGCGTGTGCGAGTGCAGGACGTGAGGACCAAACGGTGGGACAGGTGTGGTGTTATCACTCGTGGTTGGACCTACCTCGCTATCGGTAGCCTCGACGATGGCGGGGAGGTGAACGTAACAGGTGCCACCTACGCAGACGCTACGCACTCTGCCCGTGCCCGAGTCCAAATCCTCCGGCTTAGTTTTCGTCGTCGGCACGCTCTGCGCCCATGCCGCCTCGCCGGGCGGACTGCGACAGTGAGCACGACCAGAGGCGGTGACGCGTCCGAGGCGGTGGTGTCTCAGATGCGTGACGCGTCAGATGCGGTGACGCGTCAGAGGCGGTGATGCTTCGTCGCTCTGCTCGCGTCCGCAAACCGGTTCGAAGACTGATACGAGGAGCTGTAGATGTGCTGGCCAGTGAAGCTTATTGCTTCCGTTTCATAAGTAATGCTTCTGCTACGGTGTCTTCGGTAGGCCTCTGACGGGCGTGGTATTGAATTCATGTTTTGTTATGAGTTATGACATTTCCGTTGCGTTGTTCAGGGAACATTTTGCGTTAAGGTATAGTGGCTATCTCATGATGCTGATGGCAATGTAGACCCTATGGAGGAAGTGTGTGCTTGATGAATCTCAAAGGGGAGATGTGGAGATGTGCTGAAAATGCTGCCCTCTACGGTCCTGCCCTCCGGCTCTGGGCCGCTGACCGAGTGCGGGGTCGCCTGTACCGCCGGGGCGCTCGACAGTCGCGGTCGCGCTGGACACGGGCGTCGTTGTGTCGCAGTGCTGAATACAGTGTATCATGTGAACGTATCCCCCCTAAATCCCGTTCTGGATCCGCCGCTGCAATCCAATAGCAAATATAAATCTACGTAACAATTGTGTTAAAAATTGTAACAATATTATTGAAAAGCTAGGGAGAGCTGCTGTCATTTGCCATGCTTTCAGCATAATTGTCACGTGTAATATTTCCTGAGTGCAATAATGAACTTAACTTTGAGTGACACACCTTCCAGGTGCCTTACATATAATCTATCACAATACCATACTAACCTTTTTATCGTCACTCTCCACAACCGCGTTTGCGAAAGCAGCTATCGCTAAGATAAAGCAATTTACTAAATGAAGCACTTCAATCCAAGGTTATTATATTCTGAATATAAATTATTAAAAAATAAATTCCAATTCAAATTGTGATACGGCGCAACCAATAATCGATAGAACGGAGTCAAGCTGTTAGTGTTGTTTAACGATATTCTGATTCAAGGATAGACATTTGCCCATATCACTTTCAACTTTCCACGTAAAAGAAAATGACGTCACAACTCGTACTGGTGACGCAATATTCTAGTGACGTCACATGCACAAATATCAATGTTAACTCGTACTGGTGACGCAATATTCTAGTGACGTTACATGCACAAATATCAATGTTTTCCAAATAACTAAAAAATGCGACATTTTTCGCAAAAATGAATGCCAGAACCGTAATCAGTGCACTCTTCTCCATCATTATACATATTTTTCCTAAGGTGCTATATTCCCTTTAACGCTTATCTGTATCAAACGCAAATACTTTCTTCTCCGGGTTGTTTATGTGGCCACAAATCAGAGTGTTTGCAGCACTTTATTTTCCACTTTTACTTTTCCAAGACTTGAGAACCAAGCTTCTGCGGCAGTTATCACAATTATTAGGTCATGGTTTTACCCGACTTCCAAACACAGACATTCTACACACACTGACGCATGGACACAACATTCACAGCGACGACGGTTGGGTGCTCGCGGGGCTCTTCCAGGGCTACGTAATAGAGGGTATGAGGCGGCGGCGGGCGGGGGCGGCTGGCGCTGCGACCGATTAAGCTCTTATTTCACTTTACTCCGGCGGTCGTGTCATTTGTATCACGTTTATGTTAGGAGAGGTGCCCTGATTTAAGTCTTTTGTACTTTTGCACCAATGCTATTATTTCGTTGTGTTAACGTTGTTTCTGTACTTTATTACAAATAAAACAAACATTAAGAATTAAGATAATCTGCATGCTATTTTGAATTTTGAATTTGTCAATGCCATTCATTTGGATTATGACTAAGTGTTTAATAAAGATTGCGGCAGTTTGATTTATAGTTTGTATTTGATGCAGGTGATGTGAATCATTTCTTGAATGTGCGATATCCCTAAATTTAGTTTGTCCCTTTGTATTCTAGTTATGTATACTGCTGCCACGTAAGAAGCAAATAAGTAATTGACAGAGCCTGTCAATTGTTGCTTTTTTGGATCACGCAGCAATCCCCTGTTTTCCAGGTACAGGCATGCTTCGCTGTGTCCATTGCGACTACGCATGTCTGGGACAGGATCGTCTGGACAAACACTTGAAGAAGCTTCACAGCCACATCGGTAGGGACGGCAGACACAAGTGTAGGTGGTGCGAGTACTCCACAGATCAGCTTACTAACATCAGACGACATCGCTTTACACACAAGGAAGAGCGGCCGCACCGCTGTGATGACTGCGGCAAGGCTTTTACTCGGCGGGGTTCTCTGACGCGTCACCATCTTACACACACTGGGGAGACGGTCTGCCAGTGTGAGCAGTGCGACGCCAGGTTTAACGTGATGTCTGCTTACACCCGACATATGAAGACTCACAATGTCAAGGCGCATCGGTGTCAAGTGTGCTTGGCCCGGTTCGCTAAACCGTCAAACCTCACCGTACACTTCCGGACTCACACGGGGGAGCGGCCGTATGGCTGCTCCTCCTGCCCGGCCCGGTTCGGTACACGGGCGCACCTCACCATACACATGCGGACTCACACGGGGGAGCGGCCGTATGGCTGCTCCTCCTGCCCGGCCCGGTTCGATACACGGGCGCACCTCACCAGACACATGATGTCCCACACGGGGGAGCGGCCGTACGGCTGCTCCTCCTGCCCGGCCCGGTTCACTGACCGGTCAGACCTCACCAGGACACATGCGGAGTTCATACGGGCGGAGCGGCGCGTACGGCTGCTCCTCCGCCGGCCCGGTTTCACTGACCGGTCAGGACCTCACCAGACACATGGCGGAGCTCACACCGGGGGGAGCGCGTACGGCTGTCCTCCTGCCCGGGCCCGGTTCACTGAACGAGTCAGGACTCTCACCAGACACATGCGGACTCACACGGGGGAGCGGCCGTACGGCTGCTGCTCCTGCCCGGCCCTGTTCGCTAAACGGTCGAATCTCACCACACACATTCGGACTCATACGGGGGAGCGGCCGTACGGCTGCTCCTACTGCCGGGCCCCGGTTCGTTACACTGGGTCGCGCCTTCACCAGACACATGACGGACTCACACCGGTCTGGGCAGCGGTCGGTACGGGGGAGCGGTCGTACGGCTGCTCCTCCTGCCCGGCCCGGTTCGCTACACGATCAAACCTCTACACACACATGCGGACTCACACAGGGAGCGGCCGTTCGGCTGCTCCTCCTGCCCGGCCCGGTTCGTTAGACGGTCGCATCTCACCAGACACATGCTGACTCACACGGGGAGCGGCCGTACGGCTGCTCCTCCTGCCCGGCCCGGTTCGTTAGACGGTCGCGCCTCACCAGACACATGCTGACTCACACGGGGAGCGGCCGTACGGCTGCTCCTCCTGCCGGGCCCGGTTCGTTAGACGGGCGCACCTCACCAGACACATGCTGACTCACACGGGGAGCGGCCGTTCGGCTACTCCTCCTGCCCGGCCCGGTTCTCGGATCAGTCGGCCATAAAGCAGAAGGTCATCCGCCACCACACACGACTACAAACACAGGTGTTACCGGTTTGGTAAAGGCTTTATGACTTCCATCGTACTTTAGAAACATGCATTAAAGTGCTCAGCTGTCAACTGAGAACCCAATAATGTTATAGGGTCTTCTCAGATGACGTCACGCGCCGCCATTTGTAAAGGAATCATGACTCGAGTCGCGGCTACTAAATTAAACGATATTGCTCCTGATATTTCTCGTAGTGCTTGTGCAAGGAGCAGGAATNTGACAGGAGGTTATACGATACATGTTTTATGGGTTATCTAAACCCTCGCCCGGGTAGATGCCACACCCCTCGGTTTTCCCAAATATAACAAAAATATTTTGTAATCGATCGCGATGAAACTTTCAGTACCCTACTTTTGAACAATTTGACACATACTCTGACAATGTAGAAATCCCAAATTTTATGACCCGTAAGCTATGACTTGCTTCTCAAGGTCATGTCAGGCGAAACTGGCTTCCGTAATATCGTTCCTTGTTACATGTTTAGTTTCCGAGCGTTTGACGTTCATTAGCAAATGCAAAGGTGTTTCCAAGTGACAGGTGTGTCTTCTGCTGATAATGTGACCTCGACTGATCTTTTCTGAGGTCAACAGAGGTCACTGACCTCCGATGACCTCCGATAACTTTTTAGGCTTATTGCCGCTTTTAGTACAGTTTTAATGCTGATTTCAAAATATTGGAGCATTTTCACATAGTTATATGTTTAACTGGGGTCATGCGCTTACAAAGGTAAGCCGAGGTCACTGACCTCAGATGACCTGACGAGACCTTTTTGGAGTTTGACTGTTGTGAGATCATTTTGTGACGCTGATTTCAAATTTGGGATGAATTAAGCATAATCAGATGTTTATTTACCATTTCGGCTCGATCAGTATTCAATTTTCACACATTTACTATTTGTGACATCTTGGTCTTTGACATGACATCAGAGGTCACGTATTGATCCAGGACATTGAAATCATATGTCAATGGCTTCCTATCGTCACCAGCAACACGCTCGTTTTTTAATCGAAGTTATTCCTCAATTAGGTGCGAAACGCCAGGGGGTCGTCCCCTCCCCTCTCTACCCGGACACGCAGTGAATTTACCCTACCTGGACGAGGGTTAAGCATATAATTCGATTGTATCATCCATTTGCACACCTGACTCGTTATATGGTCAAGGTCAGGCCAAAACAGGTTAAAATTTGAAGTGTATAAATATTAGTACAAAATGTATATTTCATAACCAGTTTTGTATTCAGAAATGCAGTTGCCATTTTTGGGGTATCGAGTAAAAAAAAACGTTCTTTCAAAAAATGACCTCATGAAGTACTCATACTTTAGAACTAATCGGTGATTTAAAAATACAGATATAGCTTTGAAATTTAGTTTGGGAATTGTACCAATGTGTTTTTCTTACATATCTTCCGTTTTTAGAAAACACAAGTACATGTTGATTTTGAGGGCATTTTTCTTTAAAAAAAATGAGAGAACAAAATCGATCAAACTGCAAGATTTTCGAACATCCAAGATTGCTTTTTTTCTACCTCTTGTCATTTGCTATCTTTTGGCGTTTTTCGATTGCTTTTTGCTTTGGGTATGGCCTTTGCACAGCTTGTTAGAGTTTAGCTGATATTTGCTTCAAAGTTGTGTACAGTGACGTCTCTTAATTTGATATAACTCGAAAAAATTACGATTTTTTTTAAGTATATGCACTGAAGACGTAAAATTGATGTACAAAAAGTTAACAAAAGTTTCGCAATGATGACAAAACTTCATTAGCATAGCGAACTCATAGTGAACTGATAGCATTTGAGCTATCGTGAAAATACCTGAGGGGGGTTCGCCCCCCAGCCAATGGCGGGTTAATCTTCAAGTGCAGAGGTGTAGTTGACTATTCAGTTGGGGGGGGGAGCTTCAGCCCTCCCAGCTTGGCTTCAGCCCCCCCTTGCCAACTTGAATAAGACGAGGAAGTAGATCAAAATTATGGGGAGAAATCTGCATTTTGTGGTATTTGATGGAACTCTAACCCTTTTACTGTCGGAAGAGGGGCCAAAAACGACCGACCAGGCCTTGAGGTTGTTCTGTTACTCTTTCCAAACAAGCAGATTTACTTCCTCAAAAGTTTTATACTTTTCCTAAATATTCATTTGCCATATTTTAAAACATTTGTTAAACTGTAAACATACCAGGGTGGCTCCGAGCGCTCTTTCTGGGGGGGGTATGTTTTGGTTGTCAGCGTAACTCGGCTTTCAAAAATAAATAGTTCCAATTTCATAACCGTTGTAGATAAAAAATATATAATTTTTACATTTTCCTTAGCTGCTTTCTGTATTATTTTTTTGCACATAGCCCGCGAGTTACTGGGGTGCTATTTATAACCCCCCGTCACCGTTATTCTGCAATATCTCCTAAACCATCATCGGTTTCGTCACAAAACTTTCAGTACCTTGTCCCCGATCAATTTGACACATTTTTATTCATGGAAAAGATGAGGCTATGATAGGTCAACTGGAAATAACGCCAGAGTGACGTCAAGTTCTGCGTTTTGTGTTGAAAAATGAGGGTTTGCGGGAAACGCTGTCAAAAGTACAGTTTTGACGATAAACTCTACTTTCATACACCAAAGGACAGGTTATAAATTGGGCTATCAAACTGCTATCTCGGATTTTAAGATTTCCTGAAATTCAAAATTGTGAAAAATAAAAATATATTTTATATGTTAAAAAATGAAATCATCCCATTAAAATGTGTGTGGCAAGTTTGAATTCAATATCTTCAAAAATGACTGAGTAACAAGTGACAACCTTTCAAAGACAAAATTTGACCACCTATACTGTATAACAATAAGTGAAAATTGCATTTTCGTTTTTTGCTTTTCTCTTCAATTTGTATGGGGAAAAAAATATTATGAGGCAATTTTCGCGTTCTAATTGATAAACGAGCCCATAAACATGTGTTACAAGTATTAATGACCGTAATCTTCAGTTTGACCTCGTGACCTCGAATGTCTTTGACCTGACCCAAGGTCAAAATTAGCTTAGCATGGTAATAAGAAGTGTCAGATGCACGATTCTTACCGATTTACCAACATATTTTGCGTTTAATATCGCATTTTTGGGCGACAATGCCGACCACCGGACTTTGATGGCACGGTCAAACATGTTTTTGTACGTGACCTGTAACGTCATCAGTGACCCTGTGGATAACACTATTAGGTTTCTCTCGACAAATTTAATAGGCCTTTCGAATTCCGTTCGCATTTTTAAGATCGGTCTAGTAGTTTCGGAGATCAGAGGGGGGGCTTTATTTATAAAAATAGACCCCCCCCCAAAAAAAATAAAAAAAAATATGCGTTACAGAATATACCCCAGTAACGTGCGGGATAAGTGCCTTCATGGAGGTCTTTTGATAGTTTTTTTGTGTAAATGGTATTTTATCAAATTATGAAAGATAAAAAGTTCAAACTAATAAAACTTTCTTTGCTGTCCTTTGCAGACCCTGTATGTTTTTTCCCCCTAATTTGTTTAAACAAAATCGGGAATGTGTTGTTATGCTCAGCGTATTGTCTGATCTTGACGTGGCTTAGTTTCACTCGGGATGCGATTAATTGCCAGTGGTGACCAGTAGCGACTGCCGGATATTGATGCGACCTCTCTTCTGTAGCCAGCACGGTAAGTCTGGTTCAACATCGTGTCAACAGTATTGTCTAACAGTCTACGCCGCACCCTCCGAGCGCTCTCTCTCCGCCTGCCTGCACCGGCCCCCACCTTAGGAAGAAACAGCACACCGTCCTGTCCCGCTGCGACGCGGCACGCGGCACCACAGGCTCGCATACCGCCAATATCTGCCCAGGTGAGAGGTCCTCAGTCGCCACTTGACAGTGCTCTTAGATTCGACTTCGATGGACATGAAGTGCTCGCAAGCATGCTTTGGTGGACATCGCCATTTTAGGTCGACATATGATGTCCACCTAAAATAAGAACAATTTTGTGTGTTTGAGTGATGTCATTTCAGATTCTGACGCATACAACGTGGTAGGACATAACTTCATGTGTCACCCTAGACATGAAAACTTCATGTGTCACCCTTACGAAGTTATTTTCTGCGAAGGATTTTGTCTCGCATTATAGTTCCGTATTTCACCACCACGTGGCGGGACGATCTGGCATCCAGTGTCTGACGTCTGACGCCTGTGAGCCAGGGTTGCCAATGCATCCGCAGCCATGCTCGTTTGGTCTGCGTCAGTGGTTCTCAGCCGGCAGCCCTCCCTACACATTTACCCCTTTTCAGCAGTCAGAGGAGGCAAATACCCCACCCTTCAAAATTTGTACTGATTTATCCAAAATAGCATTGTATCCCATTGTGTTCGAGCGTCACAACTCAAATAACAACAAAGACTGAGAGCTTACATTTATGTATTCCCTTCTCTTCACCAATTTCTCTCTTCTGGGCTTCGTTGCCGACAAGGCGCACCGAAAAGTTATATTGTTAGCCGATGGCTGCATCAAAACTGTCTTAGCGTAACATTTATGGTTCAACTTCACAGACCTTTGTTACCCCAGCAGAATGGCTCCGTTATCCCAATTGGGGTTATGACCCAACGTTTGGAAAACACTGGTCTACATCCGGATCCGGCCTACCATATTTGAGTCCATCAAAACTGTCATATGCCACTATGTCCATCGGAGTCAAAAGAAGGACAAAAGATGGGGGCTGAAGCATCGTCACCTCTTTCGGGGACGGCGAGATCCTTTGATCCAGGGAAGGGGTGGGCTAGAATGGCATAGTTCGGACCTTCACGGTCGGGAAGAAAAGCCTAGTTTGGACTAGGCTAAGGCTCAACCCTATTCTGTGCCTGGTGGGCATATTCTGTCCTCTCCAGTAGTTTTTTCGCATGCCGCTTCAAAATCATTAGGCCTAGCGTCTTGAAACATTATGGCTTTTCCTAGAATTGAATGACGAGTGTTTTGCTAAAATTTTAACAATATCGGCCTGGCAGAGGTAGCTCCAGGCTCATGATTTTGGGAGTTCGTTACGAATGCGCTTGTGCGGCACATACTTTCTTCGTAGTTTGCGGTGAAATAAAAGCGTCAGAAGCTATGCCACTGCTATATACATCATACTACTGGATTGTACGATTTTGGGGCAAAGCGCACTCAGGTACAACAAGGGGCAATGACCTCCGTCAATTATGCCTAACTCAAATTGGTAAGATGATTAAAGACATTTTGCACATGGTACCCCCTACGTTGTTTACATGGATCCGTCTATTCGCAATATATTACATTTATTAAATAACAGCAAAAAATCCCACATGTGACGATCCTATCGTCCCAAACAGTCGCAAACAGCACAAATTTGATATCAGGGAATCCCCCAATTTTTTATTCCTGAGTACGCCTATATTTTTTTTATTTTTTTTTTGTCCTTATCATATATTGAAAACCATTGTATTTAAAGCTAAAAAACGTTTCGGGCATGAAAATTGGCCGAATCGCGTGGCCACAGTGACCTTAAAAAAATGCCCCCTAGCCCCCATTATTGAACCAAAAATATATTTTGGATCCAGAAAGAAAGATTTTGTCACGACGAATCGAATGGTGTTCATCCCATTAAAATCAACCCAGCAGTTATCGAGATCTCTGAGGAGCAGAATCTCCCCCTAGCACGTTAACGTTATTCTGGCTGTCAGCACGGACTAGGGTTAAAGGGTTTTGATGTATTCAAGGAGAGGTCAGTCAAAATTATAAATAAACAATATTTTGAAAATTTGTTTTAAACAGTTCGGAAGCGTGCACAGGGAGACCAAATCCGATGAGACTGTATAAATGTTTGATATTAAAAGCTGCCCCTCAATAAACATTTTTCTTTCGGTGTCTCTTCTTTGGATGAAGCCATTTTAAATATACAAATCTTAAGCAGGGTCTCAAGCAATCAGTCACCTGTTCATGGCTGTTTCAGCCAGAAGAGTTCAGTTAGCTGAAGCCTTGCATCACTTTGCACAAAGGTTGTCATGTACTATTGACCTGTCCTGCTGGTGTCCAGGGGCCAAGTCGACGTGTCGCGAGCCTGCGCGCAACAGGCGCACCCTCGCCTTTCCAGGCCCCCCGTCACTCCACCCTCAGACCCCAAACAGTCGACACCGGCTAGAGCGAGCTCTAGCTGGGAGAATGACAGCCCCGATCTCAGCCCTGTGCCTCCTGCTGACGGCTGGCACGCTGCTCGGTCTTGACCCGAAACAGGCTCAATATAGGCGTGAATCCACCAACTCCTCCAACTCCTCTGGCAAAATCACCAAATCCTCTGACGCAGCCATATCAGTGGCCTCCCTGATCTCCTGCGCCATCAGTTGTACCGCGATGGAGCCGTGGTTCTGCGGCGACTTCACGTACCACGACAACGGCAGCTGTGACCTGTACAAGGGCAATGAGGCGGTCACCTGCGTCAATCCGGAGGAGGCAGCCCCGCCTCTGGAGGTCGACAGCTCTGAACCTCGCAGCTACCGACGCCTCCTGCCAACATGTCCAGGTGGGATGAAAGGCAATACTTATTAATTCATCTTATATTGCCACATTAAATAGCTCAAAGGGGGACAGGAGGCCCGCTGCCCCCACCCCTACTCAAGAATTTGGGGGTAAGCATATTATTTGCCCCTTTGCATAAATTTGTAAGAGATGCCCTCCAAGAAGTCGTTTGATTATTTCTTCTTCTTCTGTCAGACCAATAAAATAGCCACCGAGTTTTCACTGAATAGCCACCGAGTCTCCTCCAGCCAACCTGAAGGGCTCCCTTAGGCTGACAGAAAGCCCTCAAGGTGGCCCTTGAAAGGCCTGAGGGGGTCTGAAAAGATCTGATATTTCAACCAAAAAGGAAATATTCACCTTTTCCTACAACAAAGTTATCACTTGAAATCGACAGACGAGACCAAAATATATTGTAAATTCATCACTTTTTGCATCAAACTTCCCTAAAGAAAGGTATTTCAAGGTCAAGTTAATGAGCGTTCTACACTTTTACCGACCGGAAATTGCAAGTATCTTTGGCCCTCATCAAACTGTGGGCTTTTCCTGTATTTGTTACACAATGGAGTGAAACATATATTTTTTGTGTTCCATAGGCCCGGGAACAGGGGGCAGAGGGCGCGCTTCCCCCCCCCCCCCAACCCCAACTTCGGGACCGAAATGTGACACTACCTTCCAATTTTGGCAAGGCTGAATTGAACGTTCCGTATAAATGAGTTTATTGTTCATATAAGGCATCGCAAGTGTGAGTTTTGCTTTACAAAATTCTGCAAATATCACACTTTACATTAATACACCAACATTATTTTTTGTATTTGTCAGCGATGTTCTGTATCAGAAAACTGATGCGAAAACCCAGTGTCGTTGCAACCAGGGGACCACCCAGGATGGCCTTGATCCCCCTTAGCATGATATTAACATCAGTTATAATTGATAAAGAAGTGAGGGGGCATTTTGGGTAGCCAACGTTAGCTATTCCCCAAACTAGAACCATGCTGCTATACTTATAATTGCTGGGCAAACTGAGAGCTATGCATGGCTGAACTTGATTCCTTAGCAGCTATCCAAACTCACAGCCATGGCATCAACAGCCTACATAAGCCACCCGCAGCCACTTCTAAATGTCAATGGCTAGCCGTTGGCCAGCCGTGAGGATTTTGTAAATTCATATTGTGCGTTTACTTTCAGTCTAAACAGTCAACTCCTCATATTAATTTATTGATGACCAAGACTAGTTTCGTAGAGTTTCAAAAAGGTAAGCCATATATTTAGATATGCTAGGTATGTTCTTGTATTTTTCTTCGCTAGTGGTGCCCATCTTTTTCACTCAGGTTCAATATCTAAACACAAAATTAAGGGAGTAACGGATCAACGAAATGTATTATAAGTAACTGAAGTTTCTTGGTCCGTTACCTGTTTTAAGAAGAAACAAAAACGAAATCGTTACTCAGTTACTGAAAAAGTAGCTATGTTTGTAATGGAGTAGCGACCACTGAAAAGAAACCTTCCAGGATCATTGCGTGCCTGGCTCTAACCGCTGCGGACGTATCGCTTCTTGTCACAGCTTGTGGAAGAACTGCGGAAACCGAGGGACGCATCACATCTCCCAACTATCCCAACAATTATACGAAGAAAACCGACATTTTCTGGATTGTACTGGCCGAGCCGGGTCAAACCCTGACAGCCAAAATCATCGACTTCGCATTAGAGGCGGGCAACGCCATGTGCAGCAACTACGATTACCTCGAGTTCAGGTAAGCGGTTCAGGGTACAGTCATTTACATATGACATATGAAATAACTTTGGTAACATTTCAAACGTACGGCCTTAAATCTAAGCAGTTTTTACTGCGGGCAATTTATTTCAAATCAGTAGGTACCTACAGCGCAAAGAAGGAAAAGTCGGGGAGTTTTCCTTATCAGACAGACATTGTTGTCCCCCCAAAAAAATATGCCGTCTGTTGTGCCGTATTTGACTGTTCTGTGACTCGTGACCAGTGCCCTGACCTGATCTTGTCACGTGACCCGGCTCCTCAGGGACGGAGATTCTGTCAGCGCGCCGTCGCTGGGTAGGTTTTGCGGCACCGACGCCCCGTCGACGGTGGGCCCCACCACCAGGGACGCACTCACAGTGATCTTCCACTCAGACCGAGGCATGGAGAAACGGGGGTTCGACATCGTCTGGAAAATATTCGGAGCAGGTATGCTTGCAAATCTGCTGTTTTTAGAAGTGCAAGGCGTGGAGGTGGTAAATTATAATGTCTGTGAATAACAGCTCGGGTGTGCTTAGTTAAACGTATCCAACGCGTAACATAACAAAATACAGAGGGGGCAACGGGGCTGGCAGCCCCCCCCCCCCCTTCTCAATGGAAATTGGCGCCCCTGCGCCGAAGGCGCAGGGGTATTTGTTTTTTGCGCCGAGGACGCAATCGCGGGCGACACAGGCGCACCCAAAAGCCATGGAGGGCGTCCCCAAAATGCATGGAGGACGCCTTCAATTCCATGGAGGGCGCCCCAAACCCATGGTGGGAGCCACAAAGCCCATGGAGGACTCCCCCAAATGCCCATGGAGGACGTAGCACAACTAGGTGGGAAGGGGAGGAGGCCTGTCCGAACGACCCCCAGCACTGCGTGCGCTAATTTCTCATCACAACTTACTCTACTGTTGATCCGTAGCCATAACTCATCGCCATCATTATCTCAACACCATGTTCACAATTTCGCCCCTTTCTGCACAGCTTCACCTCCGCAGAGGAAGGCGAACACGTGCGACACTAACCGCGGAGGCGATCCGGTGCCGTCCACATCGGTGAACTACCCCGGAACTAACTCGAACGCAAAGGGACGCGTACTGGCACCTGGTGGCTGCCCACTCCGGCAGAACCTTCACGCTCGCATTCCACGACTTCGAGCTCGAGGATCACAGCACGTGTGGACACGACACGCTGGAAATCATGTGAGTGCTGTACGGAGTCGAGTGAGTTCACTATATAGTTGATGCGCAGGGCTATGTATATGGAGTAGGTACCCTAGATACGTTAAGATAAAGATGACACGCCTGACGCGCCGTTCTCAGCCAGTCGCTTAGGGACGAACATCTTTTCCCCAGTTTTTCGTCAGAAAGCATACACGTAGTCCCTACAGACCTACTAACAATCCGAATCGCCAAGTCCCTTGTCACAAGGCATACGTTACCTCCCACTCCCACCAGCAAGTACCATCACCTTTACCCGTGATGCTGGATTGGGGGCTTAGTATGTCGCAACTCTTGTGGTTATATGACAATTTCCCGATCAACCGTGGCATAACATCTGATTAAACGGACCCCCCCCCAACACTTCCCTCCACATTGTTTATACATTGAGGGTGGCGTGTAGCTCCCCGGTCCCTCTATGCCGACGACTCGAGCTCGGAGTCGCGCCGCTCCGCCCCTCCATGAGCAGTGTCTCCCCAGGCTCAACTTAGCTCGCACTGCTTGCCGCTTCCCAGGGAGAGCGCTGAAACGCGAACCGCACGACAACCCCGGTGGGTCTGTTCTGCGGTGCGGGACATGCCGGACCCATACGGACGCGACGGTCGCGAGCACAGCTTGTCCATCAAGATGCACGCCGACGCTGAAACGAACGGGCGCGGCTTTCAGCGCTTCGTGGTGGACGGCCATCCCAGCTCGAACTCGGGGATAAGTCCGGCGGGCCATCAGAGGGGGAGGAAAACGCGGCGAGACCATCAGAGGGGGGAACCGGCGAAGACATCAGAAGAGGGGAGGAACCGGCGGGACATCAGAGGGGGAGGAACCGGCAAGACATCAGAGAGGGGAGGAACCGGCGAGGACATCAGAGAGGGGGAGGATCCGGCGGGACATCAGAGGGGGGAAGGAACCGGCGGGACATCAGAGGGCGAGGAACCGGCGGGACATCAGAGAGGGGAGGATCCGGCAAGACATCAGAGAGGGGAGGAACCGGCCAGACATCAGAGGGGATAGCGATCCACATAGGCAGACAACGGGTAAAAGCAGGAAGCTAAGAAGGAGATGATAGTAGAGAAAAATAATGAGAAAGAAGAGAAAGGAGAGCAAAGAGGGGAAAAGAGAAGGCAGCAAAAGGGGGGAAGAGGGAGAAAGGATAAAGTATATATATATATATATATATATATATATATATATATATATATGCATTGGTTGTTACAAACTACAGCGGCTTCAGCGTTTGTGATTTTTTGCGATGTTCCTTCGATACTTCTTATGAGGTCTCTGGTTGTAGTTGCATGCCTGGCAAGTAAAGCTGCAAAGCTCATAGCTATTAAGTAGATCCTCAGTTTGCACATTTCTTCTCATGTATTCATCATTTCTGTCGACGTTTCATCACACTTGTGACATTTTCAAGAACTAATACTTGGTAAAAGTTAACAATATTTAAATGTTCAAGTGATGCCTGACATGGCTGCTATAATAACTATCATTCAAGTAGGTAATAAAGTGATAACGACACTTTTCGCGACACCAACAAAGTTTACACAGGAAGGCAAAATATCTTCCTTGAATTTTTGCTTGTTCAAAAACACGTGCACAGGTAACGCGTGGAACTTTTTTGCACACATACAGTTTGTTACATATACGAGGCAATTATTTGCAAACACTTTATGTAACGCGCGTACATAAGCCTACATAAAAGACAACACACTCACAATCGCGTAAGTAGATCACAAGATCAAGCCATCACCGTACGTTAACTAGGCGTTTATGTGCAAATATGCACGTAAGCGCCCAGCACACACAACAATGATACCAAGATCCCACGATCCACTTACGCAAAGTTTCGACCTGTCCTTGGGCCTAGAGGAGCGCCTTCATACAGCGTTAGAGACCCTCTCGCGTTCACTTGCCGATTTATCGTCGTGTCCCTATCTCTTATGTGTATAGCTTCTAGTACATGTAATTGTCTAACGTTGTCTAATCTGTCAATAATGGTAGTGTTCTCGAGCATCTGTTTTCTGGTGAGTCGTTGGTCATGGTCAGTTTCTGTGTGTGTTTTTGGGCCGCCGTTCTGGAGATGCATGTTAATTCTTCTGCTGAGGGAAGTTGTTGTATTTATGCTAACTTCATTATTGTATTGTTTTGCCGTGGAGCCGGCCGCCCTGCCGGCTGCGTGGCCCGCGCTGCCTACCACTAACCTCTGAGTCCGAGCCTGCCGAGCCCCGAGTCCTGGTGGAGCACCGGGGGCCGCCCGTCCGTCACTACTAAACCACCACAACAAACCACTACACCACTACATAACTTCACACAACGCAAGATATCCGACGCAACCTAGTGATGAGCAGATCGCGGGGACCATTGAATCAGAACATCACTTTACATTACATGTCTCAGCACATACATACTTTAATTTAACTTCCACTGAGCGCGACATATCTCACACGTTCACAAAGACGCATATATAGTCACGCAAACAACCTTCACTCACAGACAGGATAGGTTAGGGGGTGACTAACTTACCTACCACAATATTACAGCACTTCCTTAACATAGGAATGTGTGCGAAAAAAAACATCCTGGACCACCCACCGTACCACAGGACAACTCAAAAATATGGTCACGTTAACATCAATAGCATCACCGCTGAGGGACGACTGGACGAATTGGACCACTTTGTAGAAGACAACAAGATACACATACTAGCCGTGTCTGAGACAAAAGTAGACGATAGCATTCACCCTAGTCTTTACCAACTGACTAACTTCCATGCACCATTCACGAGACCACAGGACGCAACACGGGGAGGGGTTGCGACGGTACACACGCTCAAGCTTACCAACTGCATTCCTTATATATTTGCAGGGCCTGGTAGCTCCTGAGCGTGCGTACGCACAGATCACACTTAATATTGATGATCAGAGCATACGGACAATGAATATTCAATGTGAGCACAAAGAGGGGAAAGTTTTTTTTCTTAAATTTAAATTGTGCATATTGTTGAAAGACGTCGCAATAGGACGCAATGATATAAAAAGGGTTACAAGTTAATCATTCAGGATACAATTTAGTTATTTACGCAAGTGCCAAGTATGATGGAGTATGACTTCATTGACAAGACCACCCAGCAGAGCTCTTAATCACAATAACGACTCAATTGCTCTGGGAGACTATCTTGCTCAACATTCGAACGGACACCGTCTCTTATGGAATACACAAGAAAATAATGTTTTTGAGGGAGGAAAAGTCTGTATTAAGGAATATTGCTGAGGCTGAATTAGAGGTGCAAATCCACTTGCACTGGGGAAACTCTGAATCGACTTGAAATTCGTGTGCAAATGTAGGCTGGGATGAAATGAGGAGCTTAAGATGGGAGGCGGAATTATCATACGATCCAGGGTCAAAAGGTATGAATAAGAGTGAAAAGTCAACTGGCTAACTTTCTTGGCTTTTTAGAGAAGCGCAACTATATGAATAAACTGATACCCTCGCTCCAAATTGCAACGAAGAGGATAACTAATCAAAACGAAATCATCGAAGCTCTTGTGAAGCATTTAAGAGAAGTATTTCGAGAGAGGCCAGTTATAGAGGATGAGTTAGACGATTTCTTAGATTGCTTAAAGATGAAGCAAATATCAGAAATGCAAAGGGAACAAATTTGTAAGCCAATTGAAATGCAGGAATTAGGTTTAGAGCTGCGAAAAATGTGTAATAAGAAATCACCTGGTTCTGATGGCTTTCCTGCAGAGTTTCTCAAATTATTCTGGGCAGACCTTAAAAGTGCTTACTATCGAATGATACTGGAAAGTTTCAATTAAATAGGTAGCGTTCGCCATGACTCTCCGGTGAGGGTCATTATCTTGTCTGTATTCCCAAAGCCACAACCAGAAACACCAACCCGAAGCACTACCGCGTACACCAAAAAACAAGAGATGAGATTATCTATTATCGCCCAATCACTTTTTTAAATGGTAGTTATAAAATCATCATCTGTATTTGCAAATAGATTTAAAAGGGTCATACCAACCATCATTGAAAAGGATCAGACAAGCTTTGTTAGTGACCGATTCGTGGGTGATAACACATGTCTGACATATGATTTAATAGAATGTTTAAAAAGCAAA
>VOPJ01007219.1:0-73577 GCA_014673585.1 Semibalanus balanoides | reverse complement strand
TTTTGTTAATGCATAATTGCAGTTATACAATGGCATTCCAATTGGTATTGTACTTGAAATGGTTCAAGAATAAAGGAATATTACCTTCCTTCACAAACATTTTTTTTAATACAAGCAATAAGCAGTTTTTAGTTTTTGCCACCTTTTGCCACTTTTTGCCACTTTTTGCCGGTTCAAACCGGTTTAAAACGGCAAGTGGCACAAACCCCTTTTAGCCGGCAAAAAGTCCAACCCTGGTACAAAGCAATAGTATTTGTATAAGCGAAAATTATTTCAGAACAAAAAATAATGCTAAGCGGATTATATCAAATATAATACAATATAAATAAACAATTGACAAGATCCCCACACAGTGGGCGCGGATGACCATTGATCAGGGCATCCAGTCTCGTCTACATAACCAATAACCTCGCTAAGACGATAATAAGGCGAAACACACACACCTATCCACGCAATGACAAACTGAGCCATGGCCTATAGCTCTGTGAAGAATGCGACATAGCACTATGTTGCTATTTATCTTCAGCATGGGTGCCATGCTGAAGATAGACGGGGGATAAACGTGGTTCCAGCCATTCACTTAGTCACATGGGGTATTGGCGAATCGTACGAGCAAAAAGGCAAGTTTAGGAGAAAAATAGGAGCGAACAGTAACTAAATCACTTGATCTCTCCCAAGTGCTTACCAGAAACAGCAAAATGGATTCAACACATCCAGGGCCCAAACCATGCCGAATGGCTTTGACTAGAGAGCTCAAAATGCCGCACTTAGGAAACCACGGCGTTTGGTTTGTTTAAACTCGTTATCAAAACAAGCTCAGTCGGGAGATTACGCAAGACTGAAGATCAGGACGTCCCCGGTTCGATCCCGGGTTTCGAAAGCTGTGCAGCAGCCCGGAGCACCAATATGCCGTATAGGTAAGATCGCGGCACTTGGTAAGATTGGGTGCGATCGCGGCACTTGGTAAGATTGGGTGCGATCGCGGCACTTCCTAAGATTGGGTGTGATCACGGCACTTGGTAAGATTGGGTGTGATCGCGGCACTTGGTAAGATTGGGTCCTGATTTCCTCGGAAACGCTCGAGTGAATATCGTGAAGTCAGATTTTCCCAGAACTACGAAATTGCGAGTTGTTTTTGTTGGACATCGTTTCCGTTCAGCCGGTCGTGCGCGTTCAGCTGGACGGTGTAACCTGGACTTGTCTGTGGTACGAGTGAAAACTTGGCAGTGGACATAAATGACGTTGTAACCTAGTCTCGCCTGTGGTACGGCTGAGAACTTGACTGGCTATCTGAGCCGGCATTGTAGCAGTGCTCACCTGTGAGTATGACAGCGGCCACGAGCACGACGAACGCGCCGAGGAAGAGGCCCACTTTGAACGTGGTCCATGGCGACTGCTGTTCGCCGAGCGGCGGCACGCGAAGCCGCTTCATAGCCTTCTGCCTGCCGACATAGCCGTCACACAGCCGTCACACAGCCGTCACACAGCCGTCACACAGCCGTCACACAGCCGTCACACAGCCGTCCACACCGTCACACAGCCTTCAAACATCCGTCAACAACAGCCGTCACACATCCGTCACACATCCGTCCACACATCCGTCACACATCGTCACACATCCCGTCACACATCCGTCACACAGCCGTCCACACAGCCGTCACACAGCCGTCACACAGCCGTCACCATCCGTCACACAGCCGTCACCACAGCCGTCACACAGCCGCACACAGCCGTCACACACCGTCACACACCGTCACACAGCCGTCACACAGCCGTCACACACCGTCACACAGCCGTCACACAGCCCGTCAACACATCCGTCACACAGCGTCACACTCCGTCACACATCTGTCACACAGCGTACACAGCGTCACACATCTGTCACACAGCCGTCCCACACAGCGTCACACAGCCGTCACACATTCGTCACACATCCGTCACACAGCCTCAACAACTCGTCACACAGCCGTCCCACACAGCCGCACCACAGCCGTCACACCAGCCGTCACAGAGCGTCACATATCCGTCACACAGCCGTACACATCTGTCACAACAGCCTTCACACCCGCACACAGCCGTCACACAGCCGCACACACCGCACAGAGCCTCCACATATCCGTCACATATCCGCACATATCCGTCACACAGCCTCACACATCCGTCACACAGCGATCACACACGTCACAATCCGTCACACAGCGTCACACAGCCTTCACACATCTGTCACATATCCGTCACACATCCGTCACATTTCGTCACACATCCGTCAACAGCCGCACACATCCGTCACAACATCCGTCACACAGCCGTCACATATCGTCACACATCGTCACATCAGCCGTCACACATCCGTCACCAACACGTCACACAGCCGTCACACAAGCCGTCACACAGACCGTCACACAGCCGTCACACCAAGCCGTCACACAGCGCACACACCGTCACATATCCGCACACAGCCGTCACACAGCGTCACACAGCCGTCACAATCTTCACATATCCGTCACACACCGTCACACAGCCGTACCACATCCTGTCACACCAGCCGTCACACAAAGCTCACATACCGTCAACATCGTCTACACACCTTCCACATCCTCACAAGCGCACAACAACCGTCACACAGCCGTCACACAGCCGTCACACAGCCGTCACACAGCCGTCACATATCCGTCACACAGCCGTCACACAGCCGTCACACAGCCGTCACAAGCCGTTCACACAACCGTACACAGCCGTCACAACAAGCCGTCACACAGCCGTCACACAGCCGTTCACACAGCCGTTTCACACAGCCGTCACACAGCCAGTCACACAGCCGTCACACAGCGTCACACACCGCACACAGCCGCACACAGCCTCACACAGCGCAAACATCGTCACACATCCGAACACACCTGTCACACAGCCGTCACACAGCCGTCACACAGCCGTCACACAGCCGTCAAACATCCGTCACACAGCCGAACACACCTTCACACAGCCGTCACACAGCCGTACGAGCCGTCACACAGCCGTCACACAGCCGTCACACAGCCGCACACAGCCTCACACACCGTCACACAGCCGTCACACAGCCGTCAACACATCCGTCACACAGCCCGTCACACAGCCCCTCACACAGCCCGTCACCACAGCCGTCACAACATCGTACACATCCGTCACACAGCGTCACATATGTCACCACATCGGCACCACAGCCGTTCAAAACATCCTTCACACATCCGGCACACAGCCGTCACACGCCGTCACACATCGTCACCAGAGCCGTCCACACATCCGTCAACACAGCCGCACACAGCTGTTATCACCCAGAGCCGCTCAACACAGCCTCACACATCCGCACACCCGTCACACATCGTCACACCACGTCACAATCCGTCACCACATCCCGTCACCATCCCGTCACACATCCTCCACACATCCGCACAATCCGTCACAATCGTCACAAACGTCAAACATCCCCTCAACACATCCTCACACAGCGTCACACAGCGTACACATCGTCACAAGAGCCGTCACACACCGTCACACAAGCCACACATCCGTCAACCACCAAGCCGTCACACAGCTGTCACACATCGTCACACAGCCTTCACACATCCGTCACACATTCGTCACAAGCCGCACACAGCCGTCACAGAAGCGCGCACACAGCGTCACACAGCGTCACCACATCTCACAGAGCGTCACAGGCCGCACAGAGCGTCACACAGCCGTTCACACAGCTGTCACAAGCCGTTCACACAGCTGCACAGCCGTCACACAGCCGTCACACAGCCGTCACACAGCCGTCACACAGCCGTCACACATCCGTCATTCCGTCACACATCAGTCATTCATGTCATTCATCAGTCACATCAGTCACAGTCATTCATCAGTCGTTTCAGTCATTCATCAGTCACACATCAGTCATCACATCACACATCCGTCATTCCGTCACACATCAGTCACACAGTCGTCACACAGTCGTCACACACCCGTCACACAGCCGTCACACAGCCGTCACACAGCCGCAGTGTTGGATTTTTGGTTTGGGCTTTTGGATTGTAGCATATTTTCTGTGTGTAGCTGTGGTACATTTGCAGAAATAGTACACAAATGACCATTATTTGGCTCCTCAGACATGTGCTGTTGACGGGGGGGAGGGGGGAGGTCGGACGTCAGCAGACATTCATTTTTATATAATAGTGTATAGTGTACATATTTTTCTGTAGCATACTTATTTCTTGTATCACAACTTTTTTGGATAAAAAATCCAACACTACGCAGCCGTCACACATCCGTCACACATCCGTCACACATCCGTCACAAACCCGTCACACATCCGTCACACATCCGTCACACATCCGTCACACATCCGTCACACATCCGTCACACATCACACATCCGTCACACATCGTCACACATCCGTCACATGGTCATACATCCGTCATACAGCCATCACTTAGCCGTCACCATCTCAAACCCCACACAAGGTCATAACACGGGGAGACGAGACAGGACAGGGGAGGCAGCAGGGCAGGAAGGCAGCGCAAGTTCTCCGTACTTGGTACTACATACAACGCAACATCAAAACATACATATGAACCGTAAGTCCAGGACACGACATTCTGGGACACGACAGTACAGGACATGACAGTCCGAGACACGACATTCTGGGACACGACAGTCCAGGACATGACAGTCCGGGACATGACAGTCCAGGACATGACAGTCGAGACATGACAGTACATGACATGACAGTCCGGGACATGACATTCCTGGACATGACAGTCCTGGACATGACAGTTCTGGACATGACAGTACTGGACATGACAGTCCGGGACATGATAGTCCGGGACATGACAGTCCAGGACACGACAGTCCGGTGCATGACAGTTCGAGACATGACAGCCCAGTACACGACAGTCCAAGACATGACATTCCGGGACATGACAGTCCGGGCATGACAGTCCAGGATATGACAGTCCCGGACATGACAGTCCGGGATATGACAGTCCGAGACACGACTTCTGGGACACGACAGTCCAGGACATGACAGTCCGGGACATGACAGTCCGAGACACGACATTCTGGGACACGACAGTCCAGGACATGAAACCAGTGACACGACATTCTAGGACACGACAGTCCCAGGACATGACAGTCGGGACATTGACAGTCGGGACACGACAGTCCGGGAAATAGTCCGGGACATGACAACCAGGACATGACAGTCCGGGAACATGACAGTCCGGGACACGACAGTCCGGCATTTGACAGTCCCGGGGACCACGGGACGACAGTCCAGGACATGACAGTCGAGACACGACATTCGTGGGACACGAACAGTCCAGGACATGAGACAGTCCGGGACATGACAGTCCGGGACATGACAAACCAGGACATGACAAACCAGGACATGACAGTCCGGGACATGACATTCCGGGACATGACAGTCCAGGACATGACAGTCCGGAACATGACAGTCCGGGACATGACAGTCCGGGACATGACAGTCCGGGACATGACAGTCCGGGACACGACAGTCCGGGACATGACAGTCCGAGACACGACATTCTGGGACACGACAGTCCGGGACACGACAGTCCGGGACATGACAGTCCGGGACATGACAGTCCGGGACATGACAGTCCGGGACATGACATCCGGACATGACAGTCCGAGAACGAATTCTGGGACAAACGACAGTCCAGGACATGACAGTCCGGGACAATGAACAGTCGCGAGACACGTACATTCTGGGAACACGACAGTCTAGGACATGACAAACAGGACATGAACAGTCCGGGACATGAAACGTCCGGGACATGACAAGTCCGGGACATGACAGTCCGGGACATGACAGTCCGGGACATGACAGTCCGGGACATGACAGTCCGGGACACGACAGTCCGGGACACGACAGTCCGGGACATGACAGTCCGAGACACGACATTCTGGGACACGACAGTCCGGGACATCACCGTACCATGTACCCTGGTACAGTCCTGGACAGTCCTGGACATCACAATCAGTTGTGATGTGTACCGGCCAGTGACGTATCAGTGTTGGCGTCAGTACTGACGTCACATTGCGACGTCAACAGTGCTGAACGTCTAAGTGCTGACGTCACACGTTGCTGAACGTCACAGTGGCCTGACGTCACAGTGATGACGTCACAGTGATGACGTCACAGTGATACGTCACAGTCATGACGTCACTAGTGCTGACGTCACAGTGCTGACGTACAGTGATAACGTCCACAGTGCTGACGTCCACAAGATGTTGACGTCACAGCTGACGTCACAATGCTAGCGTCACAGTCCTCACGTCATAGTCCTAGCATCATAGCGCTGACGTCACACTAAGACTGACCTGTCGCCGCCCTCAAGGTCGGCGGTGACCTGGTTCTCGGTGGCGCGGATCAGCTTATCGATGTCCTTGTTGGTGTAGAACACCGCCGTCTCGACGTTGTCCATGCGCCATTTGGCGCCCGACTCGACTGATAGAATCTGCCAGCAGTGCGACGGGTGCAGTCAGTGGAATGACGCCAAACAAGTGAGTGCATCAGACACGATACAGAATCAGACACACACCACCACCATCAGTCAAAACAAACAACCACTTGGAATGTGCACATAATATCAGGGTTGGAAAAAAATGTATTAAATTGAATGTATGCCAGCCAGTGGCTTTTATTACTTTAAGACGGCTTAAACCGGCTTAAATTAATCAAAGCTGGCACAAATTCAGCATCAATTGAAGACTCACTGAGGTCAAAATGTGACGTTGACAGTCAACACGTGTAATTAATGTGCGAGTGTATATAATGTATGAAAACATTGTATTTTTCATAAAAATTCATTTCCTATAAACTCATTCAATAAGACTGTACCTAATTACAAATTTAGATTATTAGCTTTTGCTTCAATCAGAAAGATTTCGAGACATAGAAGTCAGTAGTGTGTGCAGAACTAAAGGTCTTGCTCATTTGGTCACAACAGCAAGTAAAAACAAGACAAGTGTTTTGTTTATCACGCACAATGAGAGAACTGAATAGTAACTTGTGCTGTGATAATGAGGATGGCAGTAAATTTGGCTGGGAAGCTGAGGATTGGTTTGTGATTGCAGCATTTGATAACCTGAACAAAATTTCCTTAAAATATATTGCTATTTTGTAAAGATGATTGCTGTCAGATAAATTATTGCGGTTTGTAAAGCGAGCAATATTTTGAACTTCTTTTTGACTTAAAAAGATTGGGAAAACCCGCAAATTTAAAAAAAAGAAAAAAAAAATAAGGGTTTGGGACTACCTACCAATGTGATCATGTAAAAATGTATTTCATTTTACGGCAAGCTAACGTAAGTGGCTTTTATTATTCAAACAATTGCAGACACTTGATAAAGACTAGGGTGGCTTAAATTAATTTATACCAGCCGGTTTGAACCGGTTCAAACCAGACCCGACTTACATTTGCCAGCCCTGCACAATATCTACGTCTACGTCTACGTCTACGTCTACGTCTACGTCTACGTCTACGTCTACGTCTACGTCTACGTCTACGTCTACGTCTACGTCTGCGTCTGCGCTGACCTGAGATGACCCGAGGTAAAAAATAAAATCGTCTAAATGTAACAACTAATCAACTACCTAATAAAAAACTATGTCGATAATTGATGCCAAAACAGCTGTGCGAAATTTGGCGGTGGGGGAGGAAATCACCCCTTCCCTTGCGTTGCGCGTGTAAATAACAAATGAATCACGCAGCACGTACACGAGACGAGTGCATGCATTATGCAGCATCAGTGCAAATTTCTCATCGCAACGCGCACATTTTCTAACCAGTAACCACCCGCTTCCGACCACTTTGACCCACCTTGTCATGCTTCTTCAGGATTTTCTTGAAGCCCATGAAATTGAGACTTTGATAGTTCTGCAGCAGAATGAGACTGAGGTAGAACTCTGAGAAGGCCAGTTTGAGGTTCTGCGCCTTGCGGACGGAGGTGCGCCGGCGCAGTGTGAAGGCGCGCGACTTGCTGGAGCCAGGCATCGCCTCGGCGTCCTGCCGGGCAGCCAGCTCACTCTGCAGGCTGGCGTACTTCCGCTGAGCCTCTGCCAGCTTCTCTGAGGGGTCACACCAGGTCACAAGCCGGTCAACAGCCGGCACAAAGCCGGTCACAGGCCGGCAACAAAGGCCGGTCACCAGCCGGTCACACCAGGTCCACAAAGCCGGTCCACAAGCCGGTCACAAGCCGTTTCACAGCCGGGTCCACAAGCCGGTCACAGCCGGTCACAAGCCGGTCACACCAGGGGTCACAGCCGGTCACAGCCGGTCACAACCGGTCACAGTCGGTCACAGCCGGTCACAGCCGGTCACAGCCGGTCACAGCCGGTCACAGCCGGTCACAGCCGGTTCACAGCCGTTCACAAAGCTGGTCACAAGCCGGTCAACAGCCGGTCACAAACAGGGGTCCAAGCGGTCACAGGGCCGGGTCACAGCGGTCACACCAGGGTAACAGCCGGGTCACAAGCCGGTCACAGGGCCGGTCACAGGTCCGGTCACAGGCCGGTCCACAGCCGGTCACCCACCAAGGGTCACAGGGCCGGTCCACACCCAAGGTCACAAGCCGGTCACAACCGGTCACACCAGGTCACAAACCAGGTCAACAGCCGGTACAGGGGCCGGTCACAGGCCGGTCACACCAGGTCCACAGCCGGTCACAACCACGGGTCACAGGCCGGTCACAGGCCGGGTCCACACCCAGGTCACAAAACCAGGTCACCTGCCGGTTCAACACCAGGGTCACAGCCGTCACAGGGCCGGGTCACAAAGCCGGTCCACCACCAGGGGTCACAAAGCTGGTCACAGGCCGGTCACACCAGGTCACAAGGCCGTACACCAGGTCAACAGCCGGTCAACAAGCCGGGTCCACACCAGGTCACAAAGCGGGTCACACCCAGGGTTCACAAGCCGGTCACAAGGCCGGTCCACAGCCGGTAACACCAGGTCACAGCCGGGGTCACAGCCGGTCCACAAGCGGTCACAGGCCGGTCACAAGCGGTCACCAAGGCCGGGTCCAGCCGTCAAGCCGGTCACACCAGGTCACAAGCCCGGGTCCACACCAGGGTCACAAGCGGTCACGAGCCGGGTTCACAAAGCCCGTTCACACCAGGGTCACAAGCCGGTCACACAGGTCACAGGCCGTCACACCAGGTCACAACCAGGTCACAAGCCGGTCACAGCCGGTCACAAGCCGGTCCACAGCCGGTCCACAGCCGGTCCAGCGGTCCACAAAAGGGGCCGGTCACAGCTGTCACACCAGGTCACATCTGTTCACAAGCCGGTCACACCAGGTCACAGGCCGGTCACACCCAGTCACAGCCGGTCACAGCCGGTCACACCAGGTCACCAAAGGCCGGTACAGCCGGTCAACAGCCGGTCACCACCAGGTCACACCAGGTCACAAGCCCGGTCACACCAGGTCACCACCCAGTCACAGCGGTCACCAAACCAGGGGTCACACCAGGTCACACCAGGTCACAAAGCCGGTCACAGCCGGCACAAAGCCGGTCACAGCCGGGACATAGCCGGGTCACACCCGGAACACAGCCGGGTCACAGCCGGGTCACAGCCGGTTCACAGCCGGGTCACAGCCGGGTCACAGCCGGGTCACAGCCGGTCCCACCAACCAGGTCACAGCGGTCACAAGGGGCGGTCACAAACCAGGTCACACCAGGCACAGCCGGTCACACCAGGTCACAAGCCGGTCACAGCCGGTCACAAAAGCCCGGTCACAGCCCGGGGGTCACCAGCGGGTCACAAGGCCGGGGTCACAGCCGGTCACACCAGGTCACAGCCGGTCACAGCCGGTCACAGCCGGTCACAGCCGGTCACAGCCGGTCAACCGAGGTCAGCAGGCTCATAATGAGTCGCATATGTCATACGGGGTCAAAGGGGTCAACCGGGGTCAAAGTGGGTCATACGGGGTCACGGTCATACGGGGTCCCAGGGGACGCAGTGGGACATACGAGACACAGTCATTCAGGGTCATTCAGGGTCCCAGGGGACGCAGTGGGACAAAAAGAGACATTAAGTTCATCAGGGTCACTGACCAGTGTGACCAGGAAGCGCTGCCTTATAGAGGGACAGTGTGGAGTCACAGAAGTAACAGCCGATCACGTGGAGAGAGACAAACGCGGTTATAACGGGTCAAAGGGGGTCACATGGAGTGACAGAGGTCACACCAGGTTACAAAGGTCGTAAGGGGGAGATAACAGATAACACAGTCATATCGGGAACAGGGATCACACAGGGTGATGTGGGGATCACAAAGGGTGATGGTGAAGATTCCATACAGTTAACAAGGGGATGTGGTTTCCTATGGAGTCGAAGGGCCGCGCCAGGAGCACGCAAAGGGAAAACTCCACAATCCGCCATGGCCAGGGCCATACAGGGTCCACATAGAAAATTTTGAATAAAAGGGGTTCACTATTTGTTAAACCCGTCCGCTCCGCGCTAGACGATTACAGGTTGAGTGGTGGTGCAAGCCAGTGATGAGCAATTAGGGATTGATAGCCCGTACTACACGTGGCACACCCGTCGCACCTATAATCCGTTTTTGTACCCGTCATAACACGGGTCTCCTGGATGGTGTCTCGTATCTCCTGGATGGAGGTACCCTACCGAAAAGAAACCCACTCCTCCCCGCCCAACCAGCCCGTGTCCTATGTAACGCACTACTCATTCGCTGCCATCTCCGGGATGGAGGTATCCGTACCAATTCATCACGTGAATTAACTGTAACTGTGCGAACAGACAGACAGACAGACAGAGAGACATACTTTTTCAATAGTGAGTTGGATACGCCCATGCAGACCAGCATGGTCTATGTTGTTGGGTCATATAGGGCTGCGTGCAGCCACACCGAGCCGTACCAGCTAACACGAGACCATGTGAGCCACACCGAGCCGTACCAGCTAACACGAGACCATGTGAACCATACAGCAGTACGATCTCGTATTGTCACACAGGACACAATCATACGTGTGCATGTGCAATGTTGTGGCAATGAAATGGGGATGGTTTGAATACATTATTATTATCATTACTAACACGAAAACACGTCATTATTTGTAACAAACCCTATACTCACCGGAGAAGAATGTGTTGATCTTTTTCAGCTCCTTGTCGCTGAAGTGCAGGAAATGTTCATCGAAGCCTGCGTAGTATCGCTGGACGTCCTCCTCGTCCACGACCTCTGCTGATGGCGCCTTCTCCACGGCAGCATACAGCATGGCCTTCATCTCCTACAACACGTCACAATATCTCACCGCATTATGACATTACTAAGCAGTTTGACCGAGCAATGTCATACCATGCCATATGTGTCCAAAATAATCAACTTCATTCAAATGGCTTGTTTATTACATAGGACCCATGAAATGCCTTTATAAATGGTTATATATATATATATATATATATATGCTGTGATTTTTTATAGTTATTTAAGTCATTTTTCTAGTTATATATTTATATTATAAACTACCTATGTTGACATCACATAATAATTAAGCAATTGCATTTCACTAGATAAAGTTAAGATTCACAGTGCATGTGCAAAAGTGAAGATTTGTGACCACATTTAATATGTCAAGGGCTGAACAAGCAAATATTGTATGACACTTGTATTATTTAAAAGGCTACTGGCTATGGAGCTAATGAATACTAATGGATGGATATATGCGCTAGTGGATTCATTGCACACCAACTCAACCAGTCGAAGTTGCACCACCGTCTCAGATTTCGACATAAATTTGGCTATATGGTTATCTTGTAGTTGTGCTCCAGTTACGACTCTGAGATTTGCATATTTCTGCACTTTACCATTTTCCGTCGGCGTTGATGTCATGCCGGAGATGTGTTAAAGGGACACTGCCACCTTCCAAAAAGTTTTCAAATGTACGCCGTTTGTGGTGCAAAATATAAGTAATTGCTGTCTGAAAACACGATTAGACATTGTTCTTCACAAACATTAGTCAATTTCATGAAAATTCGTTTTAATATTCGGCTGATGAACGTCATATGAAAGAAATTATGAAGAGAAAAAAAACTTCACGTTGCCATAATATGACTAGTGTATGCTAATGTATGCCAAAGGTAAAGCAATCGACGTAATAAACATTAGAGAGAACACGACATCGGCTCAGAATCCCCATGCAAATACATTGGAACTTGATGTTACAGATGTCAAAACCAAACTCGAATTTCTCTGTGATTCGACCTCAGTGGTTGTTTTAACTTAAACCATAAATAATTGCAATGTCAAGCAGCCAAAATGGCTATCTCAACTCAAATATAATGTTAAGGTGGCAGTGTCCCTTTAAGTAAAACGACGATAACTCCGCAACCAAAGAAGATATATATTATCCGAAAACGGTACTACGTGGTATTACGTAGCCATTGTTGGGTCTCAGTATTGATGTAACGAAATGCTTAATTTATTGTCTAATTGTATATTTATTTTGCAATATAAAAGTAGTAAATTTGAAAGCCGCCGGCTATCTTAATTTGTTAAAAACATCAATATTCAAAATATACGTTTGGTTTTGCATCGGTTAATAATAAACCTAAAATTGGACTCGTTACCATATAGCGCTATATTCCCTCAATCTGGCACGGTTCGGCCGCACGGGCGGAGTCTGGCCGGTACCGGCGACAAGGGCAAGGTCCACTTCCTCCCCTTTCTTCATAGCTGACATTGAAATACAACACACGCACACGCACACGCACACGCACACGCACACGCACACGCACACGCACACGCACACGCTACACCCACGCACACCACACAACACATCTGCACCACGCCACACGCACCACGCACCGCCACGACCACCACGGCCACACACACCACGCCACCACGCACACGCACACGCACACACCACACAACACACACACACTAGCGACACACACACACACACACACACACACATGTGTTGCGAACTGAACTCACTTTGTAAGACATTTAACACTTGACATGAAATATGTTTCTCATTGTTCCCCTGTGTCCCTACATGGGAGCATATATGAGTTAGTATATGCTAATTTCATATATGCAGCCAGAATGGGCATACAATATAAGTCAACCCAAGCTAAAGCATCGCTTTGCTGCATCACGAGAGAATAAAGGAACATAAATGTTCATGCATTCAAACAAAGCGCTGTAATGGATGGGAACAGTTTTAAAACGTCTGCGGAAACGTGCTTTAAACCCGCAAGAGCGAGGTAGTTGGTATAAGGGACCACCATGGCCACGAGAGGATATGTTACGTGGTTGTATTTCAATGTCAGCTATGCAGAAGGGGGAGGAAGTGGACCTCGTCCTTGTCGCCGGTACCGGCCAGACTCCGCCCGCGCGGCCAAACCGTGTCAGATGGAGGGAATATAGCGCTATATGCCAACGAGTCCCAATTTTAGGTTTAACATTAATGCAAAATTTGACGTAGATTTATAATATTTGCGTTTTAACAAATAAAGAAAGTCACCGGCTTTTAAAATTACGGGTTGATGTTTATACTGCAAAATAAATATACAACAAAACAATAAATTTAGCATTTTGCTGCATCAATACAAAGACCGTACAAATGGCTACGTAATGCCGCTTTCGGATCAGAGCCATCTTCTTCTTGTAGAGCTGATATCGTCGTTTTACTTAGCGCGTCTCCGGCATGACGTCACGTTTTTACGTCAGAGTCGACGGTAAGGCCTGCACAGATGTCCGAAAATGTAGTAATCGTAATCACAGCACAAGATTGCCCTAAAGCCATATTTATGTCAAAATATGAGATGGAGGTGCAACCTCTACTGGTTGAGTTGGCGTGGAAAGACTCAACGTGTTTTGGTTACCCAATAGGCTACAACTTCAAAGGAATGTTTCACTTTTGTATTGGTTTTGAACTGAGATATATTCTATCTTTGACCGTTACTAAAATGTATAAATTACTCGAACCATTTTCCCAAAAACTTGACCGTTGTTAAGCAATTGAATTTAAATTTTCAAAAGGGGGTCTATGCAAATCCCGCTGCTCATTGGCTGACAGCCACTTCAAGATTGTTGGTCCTGGGAGAAAAACGAAAAACTTATATTTCTCGAACCTTGGCTGGATTACCTGCGGCGAGTACGATAGCAAAAAACCTTGTCTGAATTCAAGTCGCCAGAATTGTCTACAAAGATTGTGCCATATATTTTAGCAGCGTAAAAGTTTGCTCTATAGCTCACTATAGCTCAATAATGACGGCATTGCCCCCTAAAAAAAAAAATGTTAAGTGACTTTTCGAATAACAAATATCACCATCGTTTTCAGCAGAACTTACTTCGTATTTTTTACTACAACCGGCATATATTTGACAACTTTCCGAAAGGTGAAGCATTCCTTTTAAGTAAATATGTATATTGTATATTTTTGACTACTAAGATAAATCAAAATATAATTTAATTGTATAATGTATCTTTGCTGGCATACCATATACATGGAAGAAAGCACGTAATTTAAGATAGAGATGCATTTTAATGTTTTGGCAATAAGCCAATCTTACCTCGTATTGAATATACTGTGTCCTCCATTCTGGAGTAATGTGTGCTGAAAGGTGCTCAGCAAACTTCATTTTCACTGTTTAGAAAACAACAGGAGCTGAGCTGAAAGAAAATGAAAAAACGATATTTAAAAAGGGCCATCCAAAGGAATGCTCCACAAGTATGTACCACAGCACAAATAAATAAAACGGGTTAACACAATACATCAGCAGATAGACAATGGCATCAGCAGAAAACATCAGGTCTACATCTAATGTAAAGGGGATGTTCAAAATGATCATTAGTGCTAAAATATTTTAATTATTTCAAAAAAGTCAAATTATTATATGGCTAACGCTTTCCATAACAAATCAACATCAGCGATCATCTGATGCTTATTATGTTAATTGAAACGCGTTAGAATAATTTGACTTTTCTTTTGAATAAAATAATATATTTTTAGCACAAATAATCATTTTGAACAACCTCTTTGCAATAAACAAGTTGCTAAACTTTCTCCAACTCCTATCAAACTACATAGAATGGTGCAGTGATTTAGTTACATGTGAATGTAGATTTATCTCTATATTACTCTATTTTATCTCTATATTACTAAGCTCTTCATAAATGGTAATATTTAAAGAAACTTATGATTGTTTCATATTAAAATAATAATCACCCAAAAATGCATGTCATTATGTGTGTATCTCAAATACTTCATCTTAATGACTAGAATGGTTTGACTAGAGTACAGAAAGGTAACTCAAAGTTATCTTTCCTACATTGAATATTTAAAAGTGTGTGATATTCTGTGCGTACGATGCTTTGAGGGATTAAGGAACCTTTTCAAAGCATCCAGTAAATTGGGTAAAATAAAAAAAAATTGTTTGTTGGGTATTGGCAGAGTATTAAAATATATAAAATAAAGATTTGTTAGTGTGTCTTTGACATGGGAGTATCCCAAAAAATAGGACAGACGTGTTTCTACAGTAGCTGTGGTAAGGAGCATCAGGCTGGACTACTTTGCAGCATAATGGAGTGATGACCTCAAGGATCCGGGATACTCCGGGCTTGCTACTTGCCGAGCATAATGAGTTGTGGATGACTCAAGGATCGGTACTGGCTGGGCTACTTTGCCGAGCGTGGAGGCGATGAGTGGACGACTTCAAGGATCGGCTACTGGGCTGGCTATACTTTGCGAGCAAATGAGTGATGACTCAAGGATCGTACTGGGCTTGCTACTTTTACAGGCATGGTGCTACTTTGCCGAGCATTAATGAGTGGATGACTCAAGGATCGGTACTGGGCTGCTACTTTGCCGATTGCATTTATGCGTGATGACTCAAGGATCGGTACTGGCTTGGCACTTTGCCGGGATAATGAGTGATGGACTCATGGGATCATGGTACTGGGCTGCGGCTACTGCGAGCATAATGTGATGATCAAGGATCGGTAGGGTGCTATTTTTGGCCTACTTTCGGAGCATAATGAGTGCCGACTCGAGATCGGTATCGGGGCTTGCTACTTGCGAGCACTCAATGAGTGATGACTCAAGGATCGTACTGGCTGGGCACTCTGCCGGCATAATGAAGTGATACTCCAAGGTCGGGTACTGGCTGGCACTTTCAGGCTGGGCTAGCTTTTGCCGAGCAGATGAGTGACGACTCAAGGATCGGTTCACGGGCTGGCTACTGCGAGGGCATATATGATATGACTCAAGATCGGACTGGGCTTGCCACTTTTCTTCGCTCAACAATCCTAATACAGTATTCCAATTCAGCTCTGTAGGCATAACTTTTGTTAAGCAACTGACTACTGTTTAGGCGCTTACTCAAATCAGCCTTAACTGGATCTTCAGCTAAACCTCGATCGAGATGTAGGTTCATCTTGCAGCTCAGTCGGGAGAGCACTGGGCTTCAGACCTCATCTGGTGTGACAAGCCAGTAATTGGTCCAGCAGTCCAGTTGGCTAAGTGAGCTCTCACAAATTGTCCCCGACTGGGACTGTGTGTGTCTGTCACCTCAGAGAGCAAAGTTCACTGTGGATAGGTATGTCTGTGCAGGTCAAACTTGCTCATCTTAATTCTGCCAGTTACAAGAAACTGCATGATTGGGCTGTGGCAGAACCAGTCGAACATTGGGCTGTGGCAGGGCCTATGTGATTGGGATGTGGCAGGGCCTATGTGATTGGGCTGTGGCAGGGCCAGTGTGATTGGGATGTGGCAGGGCCTGCATGATTGGGCTGTGACAGGGCCTGTGGAACAGCACGATTGGCCTGTGGCAGGGCCTCCTGTGGAACAAGCTCTGCTTGCTCCAAACATGACATCGGAAATCCATCCACTCCCAAAAATATGCGTTTCTTTGTACATAGGGAGACTATCCCCAAAATGATCATCCGGGGATTTGAGATCAGGATCATCTAATTATACGGGGCAGGAGAGATACTATTAAACTAACTATTATTTTATATGAAATCCAACTAAAAGTTAATTAATTAATTTTGCATTCTCCAAGTTTGTTTAGTGTGCTGATTCCAAACCTGATACTCATTTGTGAGGCCAATCCACCATGAAATCGTCCTGACATAAATCTGCTGCTGCTCCACATTTGACACAACGGTTCGATTAGATTAGGTTATAATGTTAAATTATAGACTTACCCTCTACAATCAGGTTTGTAATAATATTCGAATTTTCAACCTTCACATAAAGATCGTTATCAAGAAAAATTAGCAATAATGAAGCTGATAAGCTCTTTAAAGTTTCAAACACTAGGATGCCCCACGTTGCTGGTTATCCAAAGATACATCAAGAAAGAGACCCTCTACGCCCGGTCGTTGACTCCAGGAATTCAGTAGCGTACGATTTAGCGAAGCACCTAACAAATGTCATCCAGTCGGTGCTCTGGAAAACATAATCCTATGTACAGGACTCAAATCATCTGGTCCAAATGCTTAAAAAAAACACTAACGTAGACCAATCAGATATTATCGTCAGCTTTGACGTGAAATCGTTTTTCACTAGCGTGTCGGTAGAAGTGATGTCATTTTTCCAAAATTTTCCAACTAATACCAATCCAATGCCGAACAGGAGGCATTTTGTTTGACCAAATACCGACCGATTTGGATTGAGGCCAAAAATGACAAAAATTTGACCGATTTTAAAATTGTATGTGGTGATGGTGTGATTCCCCCCCCCCCCCACAGGTTTTTCAGGAGTAGCGGAAAAACGGCGGCGCGCAGTGCCGACAAATTTCGTAAACCTGTTTGGGCATCAATTACCCACATTTTGGAAAAGTTTTGACTTCAGGTCATCTCAGGTCAGGTCACAAGCTCATGTCAAGTGACCTTACTTCAAAAATGTTTCTCGTGCCAAAGACCAGTCTTTTTCCGAAAGATTTGAAAACTGCAGGATTTCATACAATATCAGTATCTACAATTCTTTATCTCGATTTTTCGTATCAGCTGACCCCAAAGGTCAGGTCAATTTCCGACCTCCCCATTATAAGTGAATGGAAAAATAAAACAAATGCCCTATTCAGAAAATATACATTGGAGCAGTAATTGTTTCAGAATCCTGTTATTTTAGCTCATTCTGGATGATCAAGGTGCAATTGTTGCTCGGTGATTTATACAAGGTCATCTGAGGTCATCTGAGGTCATCAGCAATGATTTGCTAATAACTCTTGATAGAAAAGAGATAGAGACGAGCAGTTGACCCCACTGTGTTCGTCTCGTCTGGCCGCGTTTCCCATATGCAACATGACCTACCTGGGTCACCAAATGACATTGACCTGAGGTCAAATTTTGAAGTTGACCTTATCAGGTCACCACGTATATATTGCAAAGCGCTTTGATAAGACAAACACGATGGCGTCAAAACTATTTCCCTGTCTTTGTTCGGTGAAATACTATTCACGAAAAACTGCTTTGCTAAAAATAGTCTTTTTGACATTTCATGACCTCTGGAGCCTAAACTATGGAACTTATCTTAAATCTGAGGACAAATCGTTCGTTGCATTTTTCAAGAGCTTTCGATTACTTTTCCTAACATTTGTTCTTAGCTATCATAGTTTCCGATATAATCGGGGGTTTCTGGAAAAGAGTCCTAAAAACCGGAAAATCTGACCTTTGGTGATCACTGGTAACCTCAATTGTGACCTGATCCAAGAAAAGACTGGAATACTTTCGATAGAGCTTTAGACAAGCTCTATCGAAAGTATTCCAGCTATCTAATGCCGTTTTCCGCTTGTCGTTACGTTGCGTAGTTTTCGAGATCTCACGGGGGCGGAAATCACCCCCCCCCCCCCTGCAGTTCGTGTTCGGCGCGAACCCCCTGCAGTGCGCGGGTTAAGCATCAATGCTGAATAGAAATTAAAATGCGTAAAAATGTGAAGAAAAGTTAACTGTTTAAGATAAGGCAGACCGAAAAGTGTCCAAAAATCTATTAGCATGACCGACCAATTACCAAATCAGTCACACAATTTTTTTTTCATTTTGGTAACCGATCGACACTACTAATCGGTAGCATAAGCTGCGAGAATCTTCAAGAAAAACTAAAAGATGACGATAATCTACCAGACAGTAGCGATAGGACACCAGAACAAATAGCAAACCTCACCGAAACGTGCTGAGACACCACTTACTTTACGCAGAATGGCAAGTTCTTCTAGCAGACTGAAAGAGCCGGTATGAGGTCCCACTGTCCCCAGTGGTTGCCAATCTATACATAGAACCGTTTGAGGAAAAAGTCATTTCGCGGGCTGAACACAAACCAAAACTATGGCTAAGGTATGTCCGATGTCGATGGCATACTAGTGGTGTGGCCTCACGGGAAGGAGAAGTTGAGCGAGTTTTTGGCCCACTTAAACGATCCGTCATTCAGTTCAACATCGAAGTTCAAACAACTCCCATTTTCGGATGTGATGATCCACAGGGAGGGACCAAACATTAGCTATGGAATTGTCAGGAAACCCACCCACTCCGAGCTGTATCTCCAGTGGACATCTCATCTTACTCAGGCGGCAAAAATGGCGATAGTGAGGGCTCTAGTGGATACTAGTAGCGTCAATCGGTAACAAAAAATTTGGTTACCGAAAACATTATGTGACCGATTTAGTAACCGGTCGGTCAGGTTAATATATTTTTGAAAACATTTCGGTTAGCCTAATCTTAATTAATAACAATTTTCGTCACATTTTTACTTTTCTTATTTCTATCCAGCAAATTGATGCTTAATTTGCTCTTAATTCAATCAATTAATAAAAATACTAAATAGAACACATCATTATTATATCAAGATAGAAGACATTGCTCACAATATTAAGTGAGGTCCTTAAAAATAAGTGCTGTATGCCTTATACATTATACAATATACATAGTACATACACTATCACCACCTCAATGTCAAAATCGGTCAAATTTGTTCGTTTGTTTATTGGGGTTTATGAGCGCGCTGACACCTTTGGTCAATTTGCGCCCATTGGTCAAATTTTGCCATTTTTGGATTCAACCCAAATCAGTCGGTAGCTGGTCAATCAAAATGCCTCCTGATCGGTATTGGATTGGTATTGGTCAGGAATTTTTTGAAAATGTTATCACTAAAGGATGCCCAGTAAGCATGCCGACGTCGGCCCGACGTAGGCTGGACGTCGTATATGTCCGCCTATGCAGACGTCCAGCCGAGGTCCAGCCGACGTGGGACCGACATCGGCATGCCGCTGCCGAGATGCACATCTGCCAGACGTCGGCCCGATATCAAATTCATTGGGTAGACATTCACGGTGTCCGCTCTAAGATAAGCTAAAACAGAACAAAGCTATAAGCAACATTTTAAAAACCAAGTGATTTTCCCATCAAAATAGTGCAAAAATATATCATGAAGAAACGTAAACATGCCAGGAAACCCAGCAACCAGACAAAATCGAACAAGAACCAAGAAACCACGAGCAGCTCCGCGAAGCCAGACGCAAAGACACCCTTCACTGTTCTTGCATGCGTCGAAGGTCTGACGCATAACCCTAGCCGCCTACTCGAAAATAATGGAATTGTATGTGTCGTATCATCAACAGGTCAAAGTCTAAGCGACCAGGTTACCAAGGTCAAGGGCAGGCAGGCACCAGAGACAAAACAAACGCGTGTACGAAATACCATGCCGCTGTGGAAAGAAGTTTATCGAGCTAACAGCAAGAAAACTGACATTACCAATCAAAAAACATCAAAGAGGCGTACGAAACTTTGAGCGCCGGCCGCCAGATGGCACTATCGGATGCAATTTAGGAATTGCTGACTGTCATTTTCAATTTTTTGGGGGGAGGCCACGGCTGATGATAATTTTGAACCGCGCACCACTGGGGGTTTGAACACCCCTCCCCCCGCGATTTTATCGATATTACGAAAAAACGGTGGCGCGTAGCGTCGCCAAATCTGGTATAACTTATCATTGATCCTTTCCACACATTTAGTTAAAATTATAGTTTCGTGTAGGAGTCACCAGGTCAGGTCAAGTGACCCCACTTCCCCAAAAGTTTGCGGTCGTGCCGTGACCACAGTTTGTAAGCGATCGATATCAAACTTTTAGGATTGCATGAAGCCATCAGTTTCTACAAAACGTTCATCTCGGATTTTTGATATCGGTGACCTAAAGTAACCTACTATAAAATGGACTTTTCTCGAAAATGCAGAAAAAAAATATCAGAACCTGTTCCATGGACATTAAAAAAAAGAAAGTTGGAGCATCTATTTTGGTTCTCCTTGATGATGATGATTGTGGCTTTAGGGCGCCGCAACAAAGTAGTTATATGGCGCCCATTTGGTTCTCCTTAAAGGGATTATACGGGTTTTTCCCAAAATTATTGAGTTGCATAGTAAAACGTACTCATAAAGGTGGTAGAAGGCCCATGGTAGCAAAATTTTCTGGAAATTACCTCTTCTGGACGTAAAGACATTTAAAAGTGCGCGGTGATGACACCGCGTACTTTCTGCAGTACTTGCTGAGTCAGAACCAGGTCGTCTCTTTTATTTATTACAAACACATCAATTATGGCATTTTTCGTAAAATAAGCCAATATGATAAATAAAAAAACTTATTTGCTTCAAACGACATCTGCATTTACCTAGTATCCCATAAAATTATATATTTTCATGATTTCATGCCAAAATTCAGAGCAACGGACACCACCAAATTCTTCAACGCATACCAACCGGACAGAAAAAAAAAGAAAGAAACCACATAATTTGAACGAACAGTGTGTTCATAATGAAAAGTTCACATTCAGTTTTAAATTGCCAAGCGTTGTTTGACATAGTTGTAGGACCTGCAGATTAATTTCAAACTCAAAATTGGATGAAAAATGGGGACGAAGTTGTGCAGACCAGCCCGGTTGGTAGCGTCTTTTAATTATATCACTTTTCCTACAATTGTCACCCAATTGCATAGGAGCGCTAGGAATTATCACTAGCGAATATGCCCAATTTGTAGATTAAATTTAGTCAAATTTTGTATGATGGATTTCAGGTAGGACCCACGCTAAGCAGAGCTTGTTGCGCAGGCCCTGACCCCACCACCCGATCGTACAATTCCTGTTGGACGGCAGAATTAGACGAAAGTTTTACGTGCCTGACATACCTGGACACGATATTAGTGGGGCTGGCGTCACCGTGACCTGTCAGTGCGACCGCTGCCACCGGCCGCAGGCCATCCCAGGTCAGGAGCATAATAGCGAGCGCCGAAGCGACTCGAACCCGGGCTGCCACTACCGGAATAGGTCAAGAAGCCAGCGCTCTCCCGACTGAGCTACAGGGGCGGACGTCTAATTTCCTGAGCAACATGGCTCAGGAAATTAGACTGGGCCCTCATGAGGTCAGAACTAGCCCACTCGCTGCCAGAGTGAGCCCTTTGAAAGGCAGAGGAGCCCTCTGGAAACCAGATGTGCTCCTGAAGGTCAGAGCAGGTCCTCTGGAGGTCAGAGTAGGCCCTAAGGAGGCCAGAGTCAAAAGCAAAAACCAGAACAATTTACTTTAATAAAACTCAATTAAATAAATACAAAATAAAATTTAGTCTCTACTCCATGCTTCCAGGGAAGTTACTGGCAATTTTGACATGTAAGGATCAATCTAACACAAATTATGAAGCAGCGTTAGGTGTTAACTTTAAACTAGCTTTAAAGCCTATTAAAAATGATAAAAACAGTCTGATTAATTTTGCTGCCTCTCAATGCTAAGTTGAATTTCATTGAATGGGAAGAATGTCTTATTTTTTGTGTATATGGCCAATAACACTATGCAGTCAGCTGAGTATGCCACACCTTGTTGATCTTGGAGTACGGATAGACACTAGTCTTAAGTTTCATGCCCATATTCGAGAAATAGTCACAAAGCAGCTGGTCTCACTTCAAGTGCTAGCTTAAATCAACTGTTTGCCGCTGTCTGAATTCATGCTATTTCTTTGGGTTGACCCACGTTTGACCTAATAATTGACGACTGTTCCTGTTTATGCATTACTGGCTTTCTTGAAGGATCTTCGTTGTCTTAGATGAGTACAGAGGAGATGGACAAAACATGTTGGACTGGACTGTGAGACACTTAACTACGAGCGCCCATACCACGAGAACTGAGCTAAACGGGAAGATTCCCTAAAACCTTAATGGCGTGTCAAGGGGAGACGCATACGTGCGACACCAAATCACGTGAGTACTCACCCAATATTGGAAAATCTTCAATCACAAGTCCTGTATTCAACCAGAAGATCCGTTTTCATTATGTCTGCAATCACGAACTAGAGGACATCCTCTCAAAATCTTCACTCCTTCAGTACAAACTAATGTGTGGTTTCTCTGACCGAAAAGGTGGTCCAAGACAGTGTCCAATATTAAAGGCCTAAAGTGCATACCGACCTCTCGCGCGAGCATTGTCGCGTTTGCCTGCACTCTCTCGTCACACTCCGCCCTCTTTTTCGGTCGAACCCAAATTCGGTTGCATGCTACCAGGCACCTAATGTGAACGATTTGGGAACCGTCCGCCCGATCTCTCCGACATCTAGTAGATATAAAATGTGGAGAATCCTTTTCCGTCATGAAGAACGACAACCTAGTTACAAATGGAAGTTCTCTTTTAATAGGGGAAAAGATCATCCTTCAATACTCAGCAGCCCTATCTCTGAACAATGCTCCTCCGTGCCCAATGATCCCCCAATAGCTAACTGACATCATCACGCAGCTGTCCTAGGGTAACATGATGATCACCCGCCCTTATCGTAGTTTGTGCCACAACTAGAGGCTGCTTGTGCTACTGAATGTAAGTGCATTTCAAAAAGGTCACTGAATTAAAAGGATTCCAGAAGAAGAACTGTTTACATTTGTTTAGGACTAGTAACATTATGTTGTTAATTGACTTTTCTGTTTGAAGATAAATATGTGAAATGTAATATGTAATATGTATGGCGTATTTAATGGGATGCACAATTTCCAGTCTTCAACTCCATGCTATTTGTATCACGCCTAGGTATGTAATGTGACAGACCTGGCGCATCTTAGCTAAATAGGGTTCCTTTTATTTCTTGCAATGTAAACTGCCTAACCGAACTCCAGCGAGGAACCCAACCAGGTGAGTAAACCAGGTGAGTAAACACCATCAGCGGATTATATCAAATTATGTCATGGCTTGGGTCTTATATTGGCACAAAGAGAAGGGGATCTAAATTATCAACCAAAGAAGAACATGGCCATACTAACCGACTTTGACGCCTTACTTATTAATTAATCCCTATAATATACCCACCATTTGATACAAATTGTAACATTTAGGGCGTGATCGCCAACAGAGCGAATTAGTCGGTATCATGACGAATTAGCTGGTATCACGACGAATTAGTCGGTATCACTGAGTTTTGGGTCAAACACTCGGACTCCCCCTAGCGTTTTTAGATGTTTCAAAACTTTACTATTTCATCACTAAGTTGATTATTTGACATTCTGCATGTTCTAGACACTATTCTGTACTCTTACCTTACAATTTCTAACCGGGGGAGAGTTTATCACCGCCGTTTATTTTAACCACGCCGAGCGCCATTTTGTCGTCATCCTCTGCAGTTCAAGGTCTGTGTCAACTGTCAACAACTATTCCAGTGCTACCAATCAGAGGATTACATTCTAGACATTTTATGTCATATCTCTTTTTTTTCGACAAATTCCAGAAGAAATCTAGGATTTTAATAGGTTTTCCGATAAATTATAGAAATTAAATAACTCTAGAGCCCTTTCCGTACATATAACATAACCAAAACCATTAACATAACCATAACATAACATAACACAACAAATTAACATACATAACATAACATAACCTAAGATAATATATAGCAATAAGTCCGATCGGACAAACCTAAGATAATATAAACCATTAAGTCCGATCGAGACGAAACCTAAGATAATAATTATAGCCATTAAAGTCCGAATCGGACGAAACTAAGATAATATATACCATAAAGTCCGATCCGAGACGAAACCTAAGAAATATATAGCCATTAAGTCCGATCGAGACGAAACTAAGATAAGTATAAGCCAATTAAGTACGATCGAGACGAAACCTAAAGATAATATGGGTGCACTATTAAGTCGTCGAGATGAAACCTAAATACATATATTAGCCATCAAAGTTCCGATCGAGAACGAAACTAAGATAATATATAGCCATTAAGTCCGATCCGAGACGAAACCTAAGTAATTATAGCCATAAGTACGATCGAGACGAAACCTAGATAATATATAGCCATTAAGTTCTGATCAGACGAAACCTAAGATATTATATAGCCATAAAGTCCATCAAGACGAAAACCTAATAAATATATTGGCGTAAGTCCGATCGAAAAAATAAAATTGGCGACGCCGGTAGCGGAATATCGTCAATGGTAAAAAAAAGCGTTCTGGAATAAAAAAAAACATGTGGCAAGGGAGGCGTTCTGGGAATAACAAAAAACATGATTGCTGCCAAAACCTTGGTACAGCTGTTGCGCTAAAGACAACGTTTAGCGACGGGAGGCACGGTGAAGCGGTGAGAAATTGTAATTATTGAATTAAAATTAGTATTAGTGTTAAAAAATGTCTTAGGGAACATCTGTTACTTACTAATGTGAACATTCTGCATCGAATGGTGGTATTATTATAGGGATTAACTATAACTAGGCGGGGGAGTCCGACGAGTTTATAGCGGTTTTGCCGTTCGGCAACACGACGATGAGCGGAATGCACTAATTTGCCCAAGGAAGTTCGCGCGTGCGGAGCGATAATTTTCAAACCAGTCGTCGGACGGGCGAATCTGTTTTGCGGTGTTTTTCAAACAGTTAGGAAAGTATTAATATGACTTGCCTTGTTCTATAATAGTGATATAATGATTAAAAAAGTGCTTTAGATATTTAAATTTTCTGATTACGTGTGGAAATAAAACCACAAGCTATGAATGGCCAGCAGGACAAATCTGACGGATAATAGTTGTTGCGTGGATGTTGCCGAACGCACGAGACAGCTAATTCGTCGGAGAGCAAATTCGCTGGATTCGTCAGAGAGCGAATTCGCTCTGTTGGCGATCACGCCCTTAGTAACTACAGATGTCTTTCCTGAGACATTTTGCACTGTAACTAATTCTTACTTCAATAGCTAATATCTCACCACTTCCTCTCGCCACCCATCAACAAACTTTGTTTACTTAACAGCTGATTGTCCGTAGAGCTGTGGTATTAATATTTACAATATTTTAATATCCATCCCATTTGTAAACCAAGCCCAAGCCAATCCTGACTCGCTAATCCCTAATCACATAGGGATGTGTTGAAATGCCACCGGAGGCTGCGCCACATAAACTCCATCTAGCCAGCGGAACTAGGCTGGCGGAAAAAGACGCAGTAGTGACGTTATAAAACTGCAGCTCTAGTCATGTGACTTGACGGGCATGCCAGCACACTATTTTAATACTGTTATGGTGTTCCCACTCTGGGAAGAAGTTGTAAGGCAAGGGTACAGAATAGTGTCTGGAGACATGCAGAATGTCCTAACATTTAACTTAGTGATGAAATAGTTAAGTTTTGAAACATCTAAAGACGATAAGCAAAATTGTTAGTTTTGTGATGTTGTGTACGACAACTATACTCGTATGCTAGACCGATATATTTATGTTGCTGTCTGTTTCAGACCGTCTCCATTCTGTTGTTATTATTCTAAAGAATAAAGCACTCTCTCTGCATGTGCCTGCTGTTCCTAACTGGGTTAAGCACGGGCCAAGCATGGGTCAAGCATGAGTAGAGCATGAGACTAGTTCTGACAGTTTGACCAAAAACATATAAAGGCATTTAACAGACCTATGCTCTGCCCACTATATGTCTGTAACTGAACTTAAATACATAGTGATAAATTTGTCATTTTAGTAAAATAAATCAGTTTCAAATTGAAAAATAAATTGTATTTGGATAAAAAAATAAAGCAGACATCAAACAGCATATCATAAGAAGCAAAAAATATATATTGCATTCTTAAAATATTGTGTATGGATGGTATCATAGTAGATATAACTATCATGCAAATAAAAAATAATTAATGTGTATACAAGACACACTTATGACAAAATTTCCTACTTAAAGCGGTACTTAAGTACCGGAAGCTTCTTTTCTCTGTGCATGCAAGGCCCTATATGTGCATGAAACAAAACAGAAATGCTCGAAGTACTATAAGGCCTTTGAATGCTAAAGACCTTGCTGCTAGTTCTATATACGGCCTTGCTGCTAGTGGGTCGGTTTGTTTACCTGCGCTAATTTTTTCACAGCAGTAGAGTTTAGGCGAGGGGTGGGTCGCAATCCCCTATTATGAATTGACCAATCCAACCCCACTCGATCGCAATGCCCTACAAGTCGCAATACCCTCCCGTTCACAATACCCTATTACCACGGATTATTGTATAAAGATGGGAAACTCCGTTGTCGGCACTTTTGATTTCGCGACCACCGGTCGATGCTAGCGCCTCTAGCGGCTGATCAGGGGAAATGATTCGTACATAGGAGATCGCCTGAGCGCCTCACTAAGGCTTAGCGGGACGGAAAAAGACCATTAGGGCCATTTTGCGTGGTTTGCAGGAAAGAAAACACCATGTGAGGTGCTACACATCGATTGCAGACAACTTTTGATCTATTCGCCACCATCCGGCGGACTCCCATGTACCAACAGTCGGCTCGAGCCTCGCCCGGGTAGCGGGGGTGGAATTGATGCGCACTTTCCCTCGGTTTTCCCAAAATAACTCACGTAGTTTACCGATCGCGATGAAAACTTTCAGACCCTACTTTGACAATTGCACATACTCGAAAACTTTTAACTTCTAACTTTCATGACCCGTGATTATGACCGTTTCTCAAGGTGCATGTCAGGCGAAACTGGCGTCCCGTAGTATCGATCCTGGTACACGTGCATTTCCGTGTTTGACTTTCAGGAGCAATGCAAAAGGTGTTTCAAGGGGCAGGTTGACAAGTGTGTTTTGCTGAGAGTTGACCTCTACTGACCTTTTGTGAGTCAACCGACGTCACTGACCTCCGATGCCTTTTTTTTTTCCAGATGCCTCTTTTGGCTTCTGGCCGTTTTTGGACAGTTTTTGACGCTGATTTCAAAAAGCCTGAACCATTCAAGTAACCATAGTTCAGTAAAAAAACAAATCAGTAGTTAATGAGCTAGCACAGGTTTGCGGTTTGATAGTCATGCTATTTATCACATCACCATGAGATTATATCGTCCGCAAAATTCAACTTAACTCTTCAAATTTAGAAAACTTCACTACTGTACACAAGCGAAAACCCGCGGGCCGCAGTTCACCACTTCAGCTGCATTTTACCTCCTTACAAAAAAAGCAGACGCCTATTTTATTTCTCCAATGAATTACATGATACTACAGGGATGCATGAAAACGGATCATATACTTTCAGCGTCTCAAACAAGCGGATATTGGTAAAATCATTCGTTGTAGAAGCTCGAGGATTTCACGTGATCCGGTTCACGTTACCATCCGGATGCGTTGTCCGCATCCTCGTCCCTATTAGTCAGTGTGCCAGCCGATGCCACTGAGCGATTTGGCCAAATAAGTCCGCGTCTGACGACTGCGAGTTCGAATTCCACCACTACTCTCGTCAGTATTGAATTTCTGTTTATTACGAACTGCGAAACTGATACGAATGTGTCTCTCCCCTCGTAATCGCTTCCAAAAACCTCCCGTGTAATTGTGTCTTCCCTATCGTATTCCCCCCGTCGTCCCGCGCCAAACGAGGCATTCCCCCTACGTCTGAGCCCTTCGTCGTTAGCTTACGATAACCGTTAGCCTTTCACTCACAAACTCTCGGGTTAACGCATCATGAATACGACAATCATAGCTCCACAAGAGGTCGGGCAGGGGAGCGACTTGCTGCCCCTCCCCCCGCCCCCCCTCGCAGATCCCAGTATGTCCTCGTCGAGTCGCATCAAAACACACATCACGACAAGGTGCGAGGGTGGCACTCTGCCACCGGAGGGCGCACCTCAGGCTAACAGAGGAGCTCACCGTCAGGCCACTCAGACAGCCACTCAAGGCACGAGGGCACTCAGCAGCCAACATCTCATTCATGACCAAAGGAGTCCGCGAATAGATACGGTAGAGACCAGACTACTTTCATCAAGGCTTGTCCGGTAGGGAACCCTCAAGGCCAGAATCTACTCCTTATCCAGGTATAGGCCTCTCAACGACCCTAGCGAGCAGGGTCCTATATACTCGACAGAGGGCCCATCAGATCTAAGTGCTCTCCGTCGGGTTCCGTTTATCCACACAGTGTGGGACGTGAGGATCTGCCTGATCAATCGAAGAATAATAGGGCTGAGCAAGTAAGAGCTGCGCTCGTCCTACAGAATCAAGGGTACGAGGATAAGTCCATGAATAGGATTTCACCCTCAACAAAATCAACTGGCGTACTGAATAATGAAAAAACTGTACGGATTTGGGGCACATTATTTTGCGATCCCCCCCCCTTTTTGAAGCTTTTGATGAGCTGGATTAGACCAGGACCCTCAAGACCCTCAAAGAGGCCCATGAACCAGGCACATAGCCAGGATTTCGTCCGGGGTAGCGCCTCAAAAGGGCCCCTTCCCGAGCGCCCCTCCCCCTGGATCTCCGGAACTACTGATCGGATCTTAAACATTCAAACGGAATTCGATAGCCCTGGAAAATTTGACGGAGAAACTTAATATTGTGGACCTCAGCGTCACCGATGACGTCACAGGTCACGTCAAAGACAAAATGTTTGATCGTGTCATATTGTCTCGACGGATGGAATTGTCGTGCGATATTAAACAGCTGGTAAATCGGTATGTTTCGTATGTCCGACACTTCTTAGTACCATTCTAAGCTGTTGATGACCTAAAGTCAGGTCAAGGTCATCCGAGGTCACGAGGTCAAACTGCAGATTACGGTTATTACTAATGACCGTAATCTGCCGTAATATGTATGACCGTAAAGATGTATTCCATTTCAGACAATTTTGATTTGTTTCGAGAGTCTTGTAAAAATGCATTTTGATTTCTCAAAATATTGAATTTGAATCAAACTCGAAAATCCGAGATCGCAGTTTGATAGCCGAGTGTAGTACCAGACATTTAATTTATACCAAATTAATTTATAAAAAATGTGCTTTTGACAGCGTTTTCCGCAAACCCGTATTTTTTAACGAAACCGCAGAGCATGCCATGACATTCATTTCTGGTTTATACTTGATATATCATAACCTTATCGGTTTTCTTCGGCCAACATGTGTCAAATTGATGCAAAAAAAAGACGTTAAAGTTTGGCGACGATAATGCTTTTGGTTTAGGAGATATTGCCAAATGACGGGGGACAAACAATAGCCCCCCAATAATTCGTTGAATTGCGCCGTGGAGCGGCGCGAAATTTTGAATCTCATGCTCTGGATGTGCAATTTTCCTCTATGACCTCTATCATTACAACTGGGTCTCGAGATTTTACACTCCCTACTGAGGGGAACGGGAGCGGGTATGTGTTTAACTCCCCCTTCTAAATCGGCTCCTATGGGACGTAGACCAAAACTAATACCAATGTGCAAAACTTCGTCAAAAATCATTTGAAAATAATCTTTAATTTTTTCGCTCAGGTCAAAGTTGAGGTCACCAGAGGTCATCAAAGGCCAACCAGTTAAAGGATTTTGCTCCAGAAACCCCCATATATCTCAGGAACTATGGAGATAGGAGCAAATGGAAGAAAGCAGCCAAAAGCTATTGAAATTTGTAATCAATTTTTTCACCTCCAATTTTAGATCAGGTCAATAGTTAAGGTTCTAGAGGTACACAATACAAGTCAAAAATGCTGTTTTTGGCAAAAATTTGTTTCGCCAATAACTTTTTACCTAATGAGGATAGCAAAATACTGACTACGCCATCGTGTTTGTCTTGTCAAGGCGCGTTGACATAATCATGCTGACCATGTTGGGTCATCTTAAAAATTTACCTCTTGACAGGATCCCCCCTTGGATACGCCCCTGAGTCTGTACTGTTATGTTTTATTGTGAAGCAGGAAGAAGCTGAAGTGTCTTGAATTAGAATCAGCAGTGCATTTATAATCCTTTTAAGCAAAAAGTCAGATTAAAAACTAAACATGTCCGCCATATTTGCTGTTTTTTTCCGACTTGCAGTGAATTCCGAATCGCGCCCATACATATTGCGCCCAGGGCACTATAACACTTTGCGCCCATGGCGCATTTAATGCACCCGTGGTATTTGACCCGGTGGTAATAACCTCATGGTATTTAACCCTGTTAGACTTAAAACAACTTTTTCCCACATAAATATGGATACGGGGAAACTTCGTTCCAAACATAACTTACACACACAATGTGATACCGAACGGTTTAATTTCGTATATTTGCCAAATCGAACAACAATGTTAAATAGCATTGGGAAAGTAGATCACCTAAATGCGCCCGGTCATAGTGCAATTAGGGCACGCTGTGCCCATATGCGCCTTTTGCAAGGGTCTGCGAAAAATCCTACAGCTTCCATAAAAGTGATCCGATTGTTAAATGATGAGTTTATTTTGCTAGAAAAATGTCCGGATNGAAACTTCGTTCCAAACATAACTTACACGCACAATGTGAAACCGAACGGTTTCATTTCGTATAGTTGCAAAGTCGAGCAACAATGTTAAATAACATTGGAAAAGTAAGTCACCTAAATGCGCCCAGTCATGGTGCAATTAGGGCACGATGTGCCTATATGCGCCTTTTGCAAGGGTCTGCGAAAAATCCTACAGCTACCATAACATTGATCCGATTGTTAAATGATGGGGTTCTATTTTGCTAGAAAAATGTCCGGATCGCGTACTGAAGCCTGCATTTATATTCATACGAACGTATATGCTAAGCATAGGACGTGTTTTCGCTTAAGGGGGCGCAATATGGGCACTCTCCCCTAAGACAGCTATCTGTCATCTGCAATAATTAATTGGATATAAAGTCGCAGCTTGTAGCAAAAAATAGTCTCCAATTTAAGGCTTTGGATGGACAATATTACCAAAAACTAAAAATCTCTATCTCAATTTTGAACATTTGACCTGAAAGTGACCTGAACATGTGACCTTATTGAGAGAAAAAAATGGATGTGTCTCATTGAGTTTTCGATTGCCACTTGCGCGTCTCCGCTGCGGTTATTGCAGCCAATCTGCCCCCCCCCCCCCCAGGGGCGCCTTCCGCTGAGACAACCAAGCGGCGCGTGTTAGGTATTTGTAAATATCAAGTCGTGCCTTTCTATCATTTTATAGTGCCGCGGATGGTGCTATAAATATATAATTTCACCAGAGGTCAGAGGCGGCCCAATGTATGACCACTTATATCTGACCACTAGCACGAGTAACACGAGTCGAAGGGTTCGTGGCAGAGTGGGATGGTACCGTTTTAACAAGGAGTAAATGTATGCTGCGATACATGTATCATATTGCTTGTGTCTCGTGCGGAGTTCAAAAAATGTTCTTGAACTAATCAAATAGGCAGGATTTTGCGAAGATGGGGTCGGGGGGGGGAGGGCTCGAAGAAAATTTGTCGCAAAAGCTGTCTTTAAACTTAACCACAAATGGTATTTACAAAAATAGACCAATACAACCATGGTGTAGAAAGTTTTCAAAGTTAGTGTGGACTTGGCAGCGGACCCAAACCCAGTGGCGGACCTACGGTGGGCAAAAATGGGCACTGTACCCCCCCCCCCCCAAATCGTCCGAAATCGTCAAAAAATGACACATTTCATGATATAGAAGGAAATCTAAGCAACTTTTGCAAAGGAAAGTTCCTTCAAATCAGCTACCAATGCATGAGCAAGCGAAATCCGATAAGTTTTCAGAATAGTGTGAGACTTTTTTGGATTTTGCTCACCCCAAACTCCAGTTCTGGATCCGCAGCTGCCATACCAAAGACCCATGGTGACAGTCGATGATGCATATCTACATCCAAGACGTTTAAATATCGTACAGGAATCTAGGATTAATTCATCATCGAATGATATAATTTATTACAAACAGGCAACCACACCAGTCAATCGTGATCGTCTGTGAGTCACAATGTACCCAATGTATGTCCTCAAATCAAGAAATCTTCAAAAATGTGCAATCCGTGTGATACCAAATAGGCTACTATAATACAATTGGCGTTTAATGATTTTTTTACCTGATTTATTTTAAAAAACATTGTCCCAAGGCTTGTTAATAAAATTCATCTGGTGTTCGACAATTAAAATAAATTTAGTAAAGTGTACATGCAAAGAAGATCAAAACATTACTTTCTGGAAAATACGGTGCATGAATATTGGGGGGATTATCCCCCCCACCCTCAAGATTGGGGGGACGCGTCCCCCCACCCGTCCCCCCCCCCTGTGGCGGAGCCCCTGGCTTTGGACAATTTCGGGCAGCTTTTGACATTTTTGGACAGAAGTTGCATTGGTGTATGTCATATGTGTAAAAATTGTATTAGCAATGTATTTTTTGTAGTATACTATGTTTTACTAAATATAATGAATTGCTGACATTAACATTTATTGATCATACCGAGTGAGAATTCCACTGCAATATATCTCAAATAAAGCAAGTTTTCGCAGTTAATAGTACAAAAATCACAGGCCATTATGAGGAAATTGCGCGAAGTAGCCGCATATGTGTCGTATTTGTGATGACAACGTACCGGCGTTCATCTGGTAGGTATTTGGGTGCACTAAACACGGCAAGAAATCGTATTTTGGGTATAGATAAGCATTCATTTATAAATTTACACTAGATAAAATGTGATTTGTTCACCACTCAACCCTTCCCCAGGGTCAAAGAACCAGAGGTCCTTAGCGAAATTACCCCCCACCCCCCACCCATATTGGGAGGCTGGATCCGCCAGTGAACAAAACAATATGCAAATCAGAATATACCTATGTCAAAATTCAACTAAAGGGGCTACAGATGTGCATTTTATCGTATCCAATAAGCAAACCAATAGCTTCTTACCACAATAAAAAAAAATGACATACCAAAAGAGTAGGCACACTTCCCTTAATAACAAAAATGAAACTGCGGGACGATGCATAAGATCGCTTCTCATGAAAACGCCCTATGCTAAATTTTCCTTTCTCCTACAGCATGGTGTATTTCATATAGAATCTAATACTGCGCAATTAGGTATGGGTAATTATAATTATTTTATATAAAAGTCTGAGCAACATCGTTTAGAAGTGTAAGACATCTGTTATTAAATCTGTCCAACATTAAGCTGATTAAGAAAAGCCAGGGTGTGTTAAACGTGACTGCTTTTTCTGCTAAACAGACATGAACACCGTTCGTCAGACATAACTTCTCTAGAGCTTGATGCCCACCTGAGCTGTGTTTGTTTGTTTCGGCGAACTTGACCCAGCACTGCTGACACTGCGATTGTTTAGGTACCGTTAGCGGCCTCGTAACGACAAAATAAAACATCCGCGAGCACAAGTAATCCTGACCATCCATGGGTTTGTCGTTAACCTTCTACACCACATCTGAACCATCGCCAAATAAATGTTGATTGCTTACCGGTTTGTTTCTAGTAAGGGAAATCAAAATGACTTATCTTGTCTTCAAAAATATGTTTTTCGACACGATTAACAGAATGATAAGCCCAGTAAGCGTTATCTGATAGCGTGCTGCAATTACATCCTTGCTTCCGAGTGAGGCGATACTACCTAAAATGGTCAGAGCCGACAGAGAGATGCATTGATAAATCATGAATCGCAAACCGATGGTACGATATAACCTGATCTGTTAAAAGTTTATATCCCTAATTAATGTGGTACCCTGGAAGTGTGTAAATTTGGGAAAAATGAATGCATGTCAAACGAAGTTGTAAGTGGGAAAAAGATAACCTCACAAGGGTGATGAATTTTGGTATTTTGGTGTAAATCCCAGGGAAGCACTATTGAAGCCTGGCTGATTGATAGGACGATAGTTCCTGAACATCCCATTGGCTTGTGTGCACACAATAGAAGTTCTCCACACTAGAATAACAGAGACAATGCCATGCGTCTTACCCGCGCGGCGCTGGGGGAGGAATTTCATGCCCCCTCGGATTTTATCAATAATTTGAACAGTTATGACAAATAGCGACGTCAAATTTTGCGTACCTTATGCTGCATCAACGCTATGTCTTCACACGAAATTTTACTGAAAATGTTGCAATGCTTTGAAAGATAATGATGTTTTAATGACGTTACGTTTTGTCATTTTGGATGGAAAAACGATAAATGTTTGACAAATTGTAGAAAAACGAGTTTTGAAGCAAATTGCAAACTCAAAACTATAAAAAAGGAAAGAAAATTGTAAAAAAAAATAGTCATCTCGGATGAGCGATATTTTTTAATTTTGACCAATAAACATAAACTTTTTTTCAGAAAAATATCTACAAAACCGAAATTTGTTAAAAAGAAATAATCACCTTTTTCCACAAAAATGGAGTTAACACTTGAAATCGACAGATGAGACCAAAATAATGAAATTCATCACGATTTCACAAAAACATTTCTACTAAGAGATAATTCAAGTTAAAGTTGATAAGCGTTCCACGCCCTTACAATGACCGGTACTTGCCGGCTGTCTGCGAGATACTTCGTGGATACTCATGAAATGCGGCTTTTCCCGTATGTTTTCTTACGCAAGGAGTGGAAAAAGAATAGTTCTAAAATCCTGCTGTTTCTAAATAATATGACCCGCGAGCCTATACATTCTATAGTTATTGAATAAACAAGAAAACCAAATCATACAGTTTACTGGGTCCACTATGGCGGCCAGCGGTACTGTTTGGAAAATGTTTCATAAATTCAGTAAATTTATAAGTTCTTCAACTGGTGTCTTTTGCTTGTGAACAAGACTATGGGCTTATATCATCATCGCCAAATCCTTTTTCCCAAATAAACTCGCAAACAATTCACCATTGGCATTCAAATTGAAAATTAACTGGTCTCATAACATAACTATTTTAAAAGTGTCGGCGATTTTCTTTGCAGGGACAATTGTCCAGCGTCGAAACAGTTCGAAACACCGGCGCCAGTAATATGGCGCGCTTTAATAGTGATGGACAACACTGCTCATGAGTTTTGAAAGAAGCAATGTACTTTATTTTAGTTTGTAAAAAACTTACAACATTGAATGAAGGGATTAATTTTTATTATAATTCAATACTTTAAATTAAATTCTTTGCTATAATCACGGAGGCCAAAGAAGATATGGATGGTAACAAACAATGAAAAGTGATTATTCTTTAAGATATTCGAAGACCGGAATAAATGTGAGAGAACCAAGTATGGACGATACCCAAACCAAATTGCAACCAAATTGTATGGCAATGTCTTTATTTTTGATTGACTTATGGCTCTCTAAGTACCAGTAAATCATGACGTCATTTTTTAAGTTACGTTTTCTGGCCTTTGTTGACCAGACAAAGACAAATAAATGTCATTGATGTATTTCTGAGACAAAACTGGTCTAGAAACATTATTTTTTATTTATATTTATCAATTTTGAATTTCGACCTTACATGACCTGAACTTGACCTTCTATGGTGTCAGGTTGTAAACATCGGCTACTATCGAATAGTACGTGTAAAATATTCCATCAATTGTGTGTCGCATGACTTTCGTAGACCTCTTGGTAACAGTGACCTTTGGTGACCTGATCTTGATCTTATCCTTTGCTTACAATTCCAATTTTACTTAATGTGGGAGATGCAATATATTTTCAAGTGCTTTATGCGATAATAGTCGTAATCTAAGGCTTTGGATGCAAATTGTGGCCCAAAAACTAAAACATATACATTTTTACCTTTGACCTGACCGTGACCAGACAAATGACCTTATTTTAAAAAAATAGGGTATGCATTAGATTCTTCTCATTAAAATATGTTTGTCTCCGCCTTGTGAGTCATGCTGCGGTCATTGGTTCGGAAGATACGAGGGGGTAAAATTTATCCCCAGCAAAGCGCGATCGGCTGGAGACCTCAGCGCCGCGCGGGTTAACGCAAGAGACTCGTCCGTTTTTCTGTATGGTTTGGTAGATATGCGATATTATGTTGTGGCTGGCATGCAACTGGTAAGGAAGGCTTCGCTTCTTTATGCAGGTAAGAATGCTTCGATTGCTCAATTCGAGCCCAGTTCATGGGAAAAGGGGAATTTAGGGAAACACATTCAAGTTACGTTACGTGTAAGTACAAGTTACGTGCCTGCTCGTTATTTAATGGTAGACACTTTGCTATCTCAAACGAATCGAGTAGAAGCGATTGTCGGTTGGTTGAGCTGAAGCAAGTAACCGCATCAAATTAACTTCGCACCAACTCAACATCTTATCCATTGACTGATAACCTTTTTGTTGGACAAACATAAGAATATTAACTTTTGCTATGCTGCCGCAACATCCGGCTTAATATGTTGACATATTTAATACTACAGGTCGAACTTTCGAAACACGGATAGTCGGGATTTCCTTGACTGTTGTTCCTCGAATTGACCGAACAATAACGTATGATCGACAGCCAATGACTGAATACAGGCGTCAACAGCGGCCGACGGCAGATGACAAACAAACAGATGTCATCTGACGGACGATAACCGTGCAGACGACAGACGACATTCACCAGACGACAGTCGATGACAGACAACAAACGACACACTTCACCCGACAGGTGCCTATTTCCTCTATCAGTGTGTGTTTGTTGGCATCGCGCGCGGCGATTTATCAGGCACGATATATTACGGCCCGCTGTATCAAATTGCAGCTGATGATCGCAGTTGATATCCTGATGGACGTCCACCCGGCACCCAATACCAACCGGTCAACACTGCGGCAGCAGCCACCAATCCGGAGACGCGCCGGTCGACAGCTAATTTGCCTATTCACGCTAGCATCTCGCTCATCCTCCTGTAAATCACGCTATTTATGAGGCGAGAACGGTGGTCGGTAGGAAATTCGCCTTCGTGATCTAGTCGTTCGGCTGCTTATAAATCATGCAACAGCTTCACGAGAATGCCTTGCAGAAAGCAGTGTCGCGGCGGGATTTGACGATTCATGCACGAAACGGGTTGGCAAAATAGCTTAAGATTATCATGTGTATAACGTTTTCCACGCATCAGCAGGGCGATATTTTTGCGCCTTTCTGGGAGAGCTTTCAGTAATCCCGTGCACCATGTACAAAGTTATTGTGGTCAGTGAGCCGGAAGTGGACCCAGTGCACTTGGATCCCCCTTGTGGCGCGGACGGGGCAGCTCAGGCTCACAATCACGCACCTTTTGTCTACCTTCTGCAAGTAATATCGTCCTTGGCTTTCACCGTGGCTACCTGCAGCGGTACCGGAAGGCTGGCGGTGGTGGCGGGGTTCAACACAAAGGACAGGTAACGGTCGGCAGCAGTGCGTGAGGCAGGGTTTCGGAGGACCCCGCGGGACGGCAGGTACCTCCGCCTCGTCAGACGCAGGGCGTGCGGACGTGATCAACCCATTCCTCCGGTGTGGTCATAGACTAACGTCTCCCCCGCTCCACGTCATCTGTTAGTCGGTGACTAACATCTCCTGGCCCAGCAGTTAAAACAACCTGTTCAGTTAATCCCAGTTGGCGAACATGGCAACAAAGCGATATTTGCCATGATTTCATCAGAACGATTTTTATACATTAATAGGTTGAAACGGACACCACATTACAAGACGTGAGACGTTGTAAGATCGCGCATCGTGAGAAGATGTGGAAAAATATCCTTCATCGTCTACTACCTAGGTATATGTATTACACCAAAACATGTATAGGAATGCGTATTTTCTAATGAAATATGAATGATAAATCGACAAAGTGTACCATCAAAACGTACCCACTTGTATAATTTAGACAATAATGGTGGACTGGGTGGACTAAATCGATAATAAAAATGTATACATTAGCTTGCCTTAAGAAAAATGAGATCATCCAGTCTTGTGAATTATTTGAAACCATATAAAGCGGCATAACAACACTACGCGCTACTTTACACCATTTAAAGGTTCCTGAAAATTGTACCATTGGCACCCGATCCTCACTTGAAGACATTGAATCGCTATTTATTTACGATGGAGATGGAAAACTTACAAAATGTCGTCTAATGACTTTTAATAATTGTTTTGTTCTTGGTGCAAATTGCAAAGCTGCCGTTTCTGGTATCACTCCAAATTAGGTAACATGGGGATAGTCGTGCCACTCGTGATTGGATTTATTCGGATTTATTATTAGATCGCATTTATTCTGTCATGTTGACATTTTGAGACATATCTAATGCATTTGCATATAACTAATATGCAGTTGACAAATAATATCAGAAGACGCATATGAGCATACATAATACAAAATGGGACACGACAAAATTGTGCACAAGATGTGATACACATTTTCTTAATGCGAATCGGCGTCTGTTCAGCTCGATTTGGCATATTTCATTTAAACCGACAGCAGACATGACTGTTTGACTTATATGCATCTCACACAGCGTAACATACTCCCGCGTCAAAGGGCATTACAAATCGACAGTGCACGGTGCACTGTCAATTTGTAATGCCCTTTGCCGCGGGAGTGTGTTACGCTTATGTGAGATGCATATATGCCAAACACTTAACAGTATGTCTGCTGTCGTTTTAAATGAGAAATGCCTAATTGAGCTGAACAGACGCCGATTCGAATTAAGAAAAGGTGTATTGCTAAAGAAACATATTTAGCACAAAGTTCCCCAAGAGCATCTTAGCGATTTGGCGTCAACACTTCACCAAAGGACACTCATTACACCTTCATTGGTGTAATGAGCTTAGTCGAGCTGTTCGTTACGATGCTAGTTCGTGCATGCATATACGGGATATACCTTAATTGATCAATGTCTAACATATACAATACCTACATATAGTATAATTTATAAGTGATGTGAATGTCAACTGGCGTATTCGAGTGCCCGGGATCGAAGTCAGTTCATGTGTAAATAAACACGACTAACAATAACATCATGACAATGTCAATTTGAAAATGAAAGCAGGCGACAGTTAAATGTCTGTCCCTTGACCCAGTGCAGATCATTGCGCTGATTGGAACTAACGAGCACGCCGATTGCAGCGGCCCCCTGTCGCTCATTTGTCGCCCATTTGTGGACCATTCCTCCCCGGCCTTACCGCCGGCCAGATCGCCGGCCTGGAGTACCGTGTACTTGCAGACTTCGGCTCTAATAACCACGTTACGAGTCGTGTCACCACAGCAGCGGCGGCGGCGGTGATCGGCGCGACACGTCCCGTGCGTCACGCCACCCGGGGTCACGTGACCCGGCGTGGGAACGTCACGGCGGCCGTGCGGTCGTGACCGGCGTCACACGGCTGACCCAATTGGCTTACCGGCTCGTGCGGCCGCCAATAGAGTCGCCCGCCGCGAGCCATCGGCTGCAGTGTGACATGGGTCGGCCGACCTTGGCCGCACTGACGTCTAGGGACAGCAGGCTGGCAGGGAAAAAATCCATGAAACCTGTCTTACGTATACGAATATATTGTTAAAGAGCTGTGATATGGAAAACAGCTCATAACAGGTAATTTGAATTTGACAACCTGTCAAGAGCCAATGGTCCGAGGGTTACCGAAAATCAAATGCCTCTAAGTGAATCATTCATCGCAGAAAGCGCATCTTTTATTATCCTTAAACGGGATTTTGTCGATTTTTCCACGTCTGGCCCAGGGGTCGCGAGTTGACTGGGTTACTGTTCAGGGCAGGGCAGGGGGGTGAGCGGTCATGGTGAGCGGCTGTGCCGGGCTGTGTGGTGAGGTGTGCCGGGCTTATCTTCATCAGTCATGATTGAGTGATGATAGGGTTTGCCATGCGCCAGGTTCGCCGCTCGTGATCAGCGCATACCGTGCTCGGTCGCCATCACTCAGACCGAGCCGTCGCAATGGAGCGCCGCCAAGTGATTTGTGCAGAAATAACGGTCATTCCGCCAATTGATTACAATAGTTGCGTTACATAATGCAAAGTTTGCTTCTGACGATGTAAATTAAAAATTACCCCGGTCGTTGTTATTCTCACTATGCTGGATCATTTATCTTTATCCTAGAACCACCGTCGAACAGCCTAAACAATGTTAATCAAACCAACCACATTTTATCTACGAGCCAATCGACAACCAAATTTAATCGTGACTGAAGCACAGCCAACTTTGAGATCAAGACCCAGCGAAAACCAACTTCAATCAACACCCGACAACAGCCAGCCCTAATCAAGATCCACCAACGGCCAGACTCAATCAAGACACGTCGACAACCAGCGATAATCAAAACTTATCAACCCATCAGCCGATCTTCATTTCGCATTACCACGCACGGTGTGGCCTGCTGGACCGACAATGAGCGTGGACGCTCCTGCGCCGACACAGTGGCAAAACCTCCCGCCGGGTATGAACAGCTTGAGTCATGGCGTCGCGTCGAACAATAGAAGATGAATCACGCGACGACACTAAATCTCGGGTCGCCAATTAAGCGTCGGCTGCCCCTTTGCGGCGGAGTCCTCTGATTTATCTGGCGCTGCCCGGCGCGCCACCAGTCGCAGAGGTGACGCACTAAATCACCGACTGAGTCATTCGATTAGTCGCCGGGAGGTGACGGCGGGAGGTCACAGGTCACGGCGGCTGCTGAGGTGGACAGGAGGAATGATGGGTGGACATGAGGAACGCTAGAGAAACGGCAAGGTGGACATGAGGAGTGGTTAGGTGGACATGAGGAATGCTAGAGAAACGGTGAGGTAGACATGATGAACAGGAGGTCGACAGGAGGAACGGTGAGGTGAACATGATAAACGGTGAGGTGGACATGAGGAACGCTAGAGAAACGGCGAGGTGGACAGGAGGAGTGGTGAGGTGGACAGGTGGAATGCTAGAGAAACGGTAAGGTGGACAGGATAAACCCTGAGTTGGACAGGAGGAACGCTAGAGAAACGGTGAGATGGACAGCAGGAATGCTAGAGAAAAGGTGCGGTGGACAGGAGGAACGGTGAGGTGGACAGGAGGAACGGTAGGACCGCGCGGTCAAACGCGAAAGAGACGCCACGCCCTGTTTGTCTATGTTTGAACAGTCGTGTGTGACTGCGTAACGAAGATCTAAAGACCTAACAGAGAGAACATTCCATTTTCCGATTTGTGATGTTACTAAAACACATTTTCACACTAAAATAAGGACTGTATAAAAAGTCCAGTAATATGTACCTAGTACCTACTTAGCAACTTGGTAGTAAAATCTTTTAGTGAAATGACTGATGCAAAGCCGGTTCCGGAAAGCAAATAGGGAATAACACATTGTTGATATTTCCAGGCAAAATTTTCACACTCAAACAGAGGCAATGAATATTTTGTAAAAGTTCATGAATGAGCATGAGCTGCTTATCGTCAACAGGCAGGAGATACCAAAAGTTAACGACGAAGATATTAAAATTCAGGTCGTGCTGTAGTTTCCACTTCACAATAAGTGTTCGCGTCATTAGAAACCACACAAATTATCTGCACCTGCAAACATGCATCCGGTCTTCTTTCACAAAGTGTGTCTGCCATTGTTGATGATTCGGTCGGAGCGTGTTTGAGGCCAACGCGGCGGACAGCGGAGATCGAGCAATTAACATTCATGGTCTGAATGATGCTGCACACTGCCAGGAACTGGCGTCTCATACTGTGGCCCGGCTCAGTGGAGGCCCAGGTGATAAAACACAATGACACCGGAGCGGTGGCTCCGCATACTACATGGTCATGCGATGGCTGGCCTGAGTACGAATGTGACGGCTTCATTACGTTTGGACTGCTATTATTAATGCCAGCTGACCAGCAACTTTGAGTTTCAAATTTGTGCAGAATACAGTGCCAATATTTTAAAATGTCCGAAATGACGCACCTGACGTCCAGCTCCTGGCGTCATCGGACCTGTTTGACAATCAAAGCTTCACTCATACCTATACAACGAACATGGTGTGTCACTTATCACTATTCTCAAAAACAAAAATTGCGCCATTTTGCCATTTCCATATCCTGCGCCACGCGTCTCAACTGCGGCAGGTACGCAGAGTTAGATCTCTGTGCTACTCGTGTTAGATGCGGCAGGTATGTCGCGTAGTGAAGCCCTGCGCCGCGCCACGCGTCTCAGATGTGGCAACTGGCAGGTACGCCGCGCTGTCGTTCCATGCGCTTTCCTTTAGACGCGGCGCCGACAAATTGCTTCATTACCGCGTGACTTGCAGCGGCGGCGGCCGAAATTAGAACGGCCGGTGCACAACGGGTTCCCGTCAGGCCACAGCGGTGGTAGCGAGAGGCACCGCGACCCGACCGGACGATGGCCGGACAACACTGCAGGGTGTCTCTGGTCGGACAACATTGCAGGACGCCGTTGGCCGGACAACACTGCAAGGTGCCGTTGGCCGGACAACAATGCAGGTCACTGTTGGCTGGACATCACTGCAGGGGGCCGCTTGCCAGGTGGACAACGCTGCAGGATGCCTCTGGAACAATGCATGGTGCCTCTGGTGGACAAGTGACGAGACATACAGGGTCCGCCGAAATTAGGGTAACGCTTATGACATCTGAGAGGACCTGCACCAAATCAAAAGAAATAGTTATTCCATTGACATTTATTTTTCCAGACATACACACCAGATCATCACGTCTGCAGCTACCCAATGTATTCTCCCTCAGCCTCAATAACTCTCTCCACACGAGACCTGGAAGCACTGCAGACACGCTGGATGTAGTGCTTGTCCATGTTGTGTCAGCACCTCCATATGTCAGACTTCAGCGACTCAAGGTTTGGGTGAGAGACATTGCACACCTCGGCCTCCAAACGCGCCCAGGTAGTAAGTTCAAGGGGATGAGGTCAGGTGATGACGGGGCCTACAACTCCTGTGTCCTGACGTTCGTCATCTTCGAATTCAGGAACTCTTGAGTTTTCTCGGCCGTGTGTGCAGGGGCACCGTCCTGCTGGAACCCATACTTGCCGTCCGGGTGCGCACGACGTATCCAGGGCCAGACGTGCTGCTCCAGCAACTTCCTGTTGATCTTCTCGTTGGCACCTGTGAAGATCGCTAGACCTCGCCAACGTTCTTCTCTGATTCGCTCTGATGACCCTTTTCACCTTCTGGATAGTCTCGGTCTTTTTGTTTTCTTTCTTCCTTCCCTTGCCTTTGGCTCTCTAAAAATTTCCTCTCTGATTTAGCATGTCTCGGGCCATATTTATACGCTTTCTTGACACGTTCAGCGCCTTGGAGACGGCACCGGTGCCGTTCCCGCGCACAGACGGTTTGCTATAAGGTTCCTCACTGTCACCCATGGCTTAAGAATGGACCCTGGGCGAAATAATTTAAATTGTACGTTCCTGAGACCGCGAGCGAACTACGGTGCGAAATTCACGTATGTAGCTTGCGTGGGCGCCTCTCAGTGGAAGGTAGCTCAGATAATATAAGCGTTTCCCTAATTTCGGCGGACCCTGTGGTGCTGGTGACAGTGAATTTATTTCAGTTGTTTTGTTGTTGATAGGGGAAGTGGGAACTGCTGGTCATTGCTTTGTCGCCAGATAATTATTCATTACAATATTCGTTTATTTATGCATATCGCCATGCAGTAAGGAACACCCACTAATAAGCGATGGTTTGAAGTCGCGGTGAGTAAAATGTGTTGATAGATTCATATGTGCTGGACAGAGGTTGGTAAGTGCATGCATAAACCATGTTGGCTGTGATCTCATATGCTCGTATATCAAAACGGTAGACATGATTAATTGAGGATACTCGTCGTCAGATGCCTCATCAAAGCATTAACGGCAATAAATCTTGAGAGTTACATAATTTGCAATAGCGTAACCATTTTATAATGTTAAAATGTGGAATGCACTTCATAAAATACGACAGCTGATTAAACAAAGTCCCTTAAATCCTGATATACCCAAAAATCGTATTTTCGTTACAAAATGTGTTTCGTTCCGCGTTAATCTGTCGATTCGGGATGTGACATAGGACATGTTTCACCTCCAAGGCTCCAAACGCACAAGAAGCGCACCAATCCTTTAATCGGTATGCAATTGCACAGTGATACAGGAAATAGCAATATCTGAGTGAAAGGGAATCTTTGTCTTTGTCTCATTAAGTATGAACATCAAATGCTACTCCACTGGTCAGTGTTTTTGCTGCTAAATAGCACTCCTTTTGCATTGTCAATCTTTGTATTTTAATATCCATGTAGTATGTACCGAAACATTTATGAAAGCTTATGAGATGTTTGTTGCCAATGCGAAACCAACCAATTATGTGTAATCACCATACTTGTCTAGAATGACTAACAAGTAACAACTTAGCGTCGTTTTAGCCATGTTAACTTTTTTGGCGGCTGCCAGTGCGAACGGACCTTCAGCATACTGATGATGATGCAGAAGCGTGCCATATGCTGCAGCATCAGCAGAGTACTGACGATGCCGCCAGGCAGCCAGACCACTCTTACTCCAATTATTCGGCGGAGAAAGCGGCCAGTCGGATGGCGTTCATCTCTCCCCGCCTTCATTCCAGCCTTTAGAGTCGTCAGAACACCGCCGAGGGCCGTCTCGTAAAAACACGATAGCTACAGCTACGATGGGTCCGGGAGGCGTGCAATGGGTCACGCCCGACAAATTGCTGCCAGGAATAATGTCCGGGACATGTGGTGCTTTACCCGACCGAGGTTTGCACGACTAGGATCTCTTGAGTTATATACCGGGATTAATGGCCAAGATGTGTTAACGCGCTGATAATGGGAGCTGAGCGGGTCGATTTTCACCTCATCATTCATCAAACGTCGGCTGGCCATGCAAGCCTTTGCCGGGCCATCGATGGCCGGTTTAATTTGTGGCACGCACGCGATCGGCGCTTTAATCACGGCCTGTCAATAATGATGGCGCTGGACAGGTATTTAAACGGCACTGGCCACGCCCCAGTAGGTCACCACTGCTCCCACCCAAACACGCCAAACGATCGGTATCTGATGTGACGTCACTTCGGAGCGATTTAGGTCTAGCTGCTTGCACTAAATCCGTCATAGTCAAGGAGGTTTAATTGGTAATTAAAAATAATAATTGTGTAAAAATGTAAATGAATTTAATTTATGTTTTGATCGCGTAGCTTAGCAAGGGAATAACGTTGATGTTTAAAGTGATACCATGCGTTGCTTTCGCTGTTATAATAAACAAATGTACCATGCATTTCAAACAACGCATAGCACAACGATCCGTTTTGCATAACCGTATATATAGAGTTATATCATGGTCATTGCCACAGGCAATAACCATGATAAAGGTCTAATACGAGAACAATTAACATGCGTTCGTTAAAGATTGTCTCACTTTGTCTCGCTCCTACAGCGAGCTCCATTAGCTCAACGTACGCTATCGATCTGACGATTCATACAGAGCATATTCTACGTGATGGACATGAGGGCAACACTGTGTAGAAAACAATCTACAACCGCGAGGTGAAGAACACGACCGTGAGCTTTTCTCCGATGTGCATTTGGTATGCATTGTTCTCGATTAAATGTGCTTGGCTCAGTCATTTTTAGGCCAAGTCTGAGCCATCCTCGATTAAATGTGCTCAGCTCAGTCATTTTAAAGCCGAATCTGAGCCATCCAGAGCTGAGCTGCAATAGCGCAGTCATTTTTAGGTCGAATCTGAGCCATCCAGAGCTGCGCTGCAATACACTGCACTTACAATTTACGAGCGATATAATATAATGTTTGATATAGATAGTCGCGATTATAAAGCAGCTGGGTCAAGCGTGACTTATCTGATCTTAACATCTTATCTATCTTAAATATATTTAAAGGCAGGTTTAATTGCGACTTTATCCCGCAACTAGATAAGAGGCTGAAAGAATTGTGCTGTCATCATTCAGTTTGTATTTAACAGTGTGATTAAAGGTTGAAACATCAATTAACTTGCGGTCTAATAAACTTATTTGTCAATGAAAGTTTATGATTTGCAAACGAGGAACCCGAGATTAATAAGCTTCGTCTATGGTTTTGACATAGCAGATAAGAAATGGAACCTTGAGTTTTGATTGGTCCCGATTAATAACTGGGAGGTTCCATGACGGATCGACCCAGCCACAACAGCTTACATCTTATATTTCGATGAAACTAAATATGGGGGTCATCTTGGCCGTAGATTCACGCTGTGCAACTTTCAGCCCCGTCCGTCAAATCGTTTTCGAGTTATAGCCTCAGGCATATTTTTGATGGTGCACAAAGGTCTAAACTTTCCGCGGGCAATGTATCCCATCTAAATCATTGGAGCCATATAAACCTATATATAATGAGAATCGTCAGAGAAACCATATACTAATGGACATATAATCGCTTTGTGTACACTTAGCAATTTTTGGAATTTTATCACTTTGTTTGTTTATTTGTTTATTTGGCATAAGCAGAATTAATATCACTTTTCTTATTTGTTTATTTCGCATAAGCATTCCACAGGTATGTACAATAACCCTAATTACGGAAAGCCGTATGTTGTTAAATCAATAAATACATCAACGCATCAACGCATACACACACACATAAATACAAACACAACATCAACACACACACACACACATACACACACACACACACACACACATATATACTATATATTATATATGGCACACCCGCACACACACATACACCACACACACACACACACACACACACACACACAGCACACGCACACGCACACGCACACGCACACGCACACGCACACGCACACGCACACGCACACGCACACGCACATACGCATACACGCATACACATATACACACACACACGCACAACACCACGCTCGCACAGAACACGCAGCGACATGACGGGGTGATCGGCTATGCAAGAAAGGTATCCTGGCTGCTGGCAAACCTGCGCACGTCGGATTTGAATGATACTAGCGGGAGGAAAAAGTCTGCTGATGAAATGTTTTGAAAAAAGCGGTTGCAGGTTATTGGAACGCGAGTAAGGAATCCCGTTTTTACCCGTTAACCCTTCCAAATGGCACATGGAAGAGGCCAGTGTGACGCGAGCATCTGACAGGTGTGGCCAGGCCGAACAGTGAGGTCAGCTGCACACAGTCCAGCCGCTGGTAAAGTACCTATACTGTACAGGAATACTAGGTCTGACTGGATGAGTCGTGCCTTAACGTGTGGGGTATTCCACGACATTTCGATAAGTCGAAAACACCCTCAGGCCTCATCTCTTTTTTTGTTTAAAGGGACACTGCCACCTTAACATTAGATTTGAGTTAAGATAGGCATTTTCCGTGCTTGGCATTGGCATTATGTATAGGATATAAGTTAAAACAACCACCGAGGTCGAATCACAAAGAAATTTGAGTTTGGTTTTACTTTTGACATCTATAACATCTCCAGTCCCCAATGTATTTGAACGGGGACCCTGTTCCACTTCTTAACATACTGTTAAATATGTATAAGCCTAAGAATGCAACAAATACAAAATATGTATTTTTTCTCCTATTGCCATACTTGCCATCGATATACTTCCGTGTTTTCTAATTACCTCCAATAGGGAGGAGTAACGGGCGGATATTTGCAAACCTATGGGACCCATTTGGACGGGGTCCACACCATTTGATCTGGTGTGGTCTAAATTGGTGCCATTCATCATTTTAGACACTTTGGTCTAATCTAACAGGACCAACTCGGACCAAAACCACCAAAAATAGTTGCAGACGGCGCCATGCTCCGAACCTATTCAACGATTTGTGCGGTATCTTAAAGGGAGTGTGCCTACTCACATTGGTCATGTGGAGTTGTTGACACTAGTCTGTAGAACATTATTTTCTGAATTTAGCCATGTACTTCATTTCCCCAGATCACTTTAGGTTTGCTGAGATATTCCAAAGTCGCCAATCACATTTTGCAGAATCATTAATTATCAATAGTCGCCAGAGAGCTTTTTCGCACTAGAAGCATTGCTCTAAATTACAACGTAGCATATATTGTAGCTCTGCCAGTGCGCCAAGTATAGGTAACATTTTCGCTACTCTGTTTATTATATTAGTGACGATCGTTTTGATTTTACAAAACAAAATGCAAAACAAGAAAATAAGTAAAAATTCACTAAAGGGCTCGCAGAGTGAATTTTATCGTAACCAATAATCAAAGCAGTAGCTTCTTACCGTAATAAAAATATATTTGACATTTCAAAAGAGTAGGCACACTCCCTTTAACCAATCGATCTGGTGTGGTACAAAACGTTGTGGTTTTGAGTTGCATCCGCTTGGGTTTAATATTAGTGGACCAAATTGGACCAAAACCACACAAAAAAGTTACAGACGACTTCATGCTACAAACCTATGTGACCAATTTAAAACGGGGTCTTGCAATCGATCCAGCGTGGTCAAAAACGGTGCCTTTAGGAGTTGTATTCACTTTGATCCAATATAAGTGGACCAGATTGGACCAAAACCACCAAACATCGCTGCAGACGACGTCATGATCTGAACATATGAGACCAATTTGGACGGAATCTTCACCATTCCATCCGTCTTGGTCCAAAACAGGGCCGTTGTGAGCTTTATCGACTTTGGTCCAATCTTAGTAGACCAAATTGGACCAAAACCTCCGGTTTCGTAGGTTTTGGTCCAATTTGGTCAACCTAAATTATACCGAAGCAAATAAAACTCAACACAGCATCGTTTTGGACCAAGCCGGATCGAATGGTGAAAACCCCGTCCGAATCAGTTCCATAGGTTTGGAGCATGACGTCATCTGCAATGATGTTTAGTGGTTTGGGTCCAATTCGGTCCCTTTGGATTAGGCCAAAGTGGATAAAATTATACACGGCACTGTTAGAGACCAGGACAGATCGAATGGCAAAGATTCCGTCCAAATCGGTTCCTTAGGTTCGCAGATATCCGCCCGTTACCCCTCCCCGTGGGGATAACTCGAAAACACGCACGTATATGTATCGATTAAAAATGTGAGAGCTAGAGGAAAGACTTTATTATTCTTTATTAATTGTGTTTTTAGGCAACATATTGAAAATTTATTTGAAAGGTGAAAAGGTGGACCCCGGGTTACACAAGGTCAACGAAAAAAGTTCACTTGGTCAAAGTCATTCAAGGTCACACAATAAAGCCCAGAAATGGAGTCTCCATTTAATTGTGAATTCAGTCATGTAAATCTTTTTGATATTTGGTTTAGTGAAATGCATTATTTTGGACACCAAAAATACCTCTTCAGCGTGACCTTGCAAAATGCTTGAGGTTATGAATCGAAAACCTTAGGTCAGATCCAGCTAATATTACCACAGCAGTGGCGCAGCCAAGTAGGGGGCAGAGGGAGCACGTGTCTCTCCCCATTGGGACGACCAAAATTTGCAAGCATTTAAAAAAGTATTATGAATTTTTGGTAAGCCCCTTATGCGTGAAGCTGTCCTAAGAACATATAACCTCATGCGTGGAGCTGTGGAACATCTACTGGAAGAAACACCAATAGCTACACGCATGAGATTGAGGGGTTTGCCAATTTTTTTTAATACAAATGTTATAATGCAACCAATCACGTTGGGGTTCGGGAGCGCTCCGCACAAGCTGGCATTATTGGAAGGACGATACAGAGAATTTCACAGCGTGAATCTACGGCCCAGATAACTCTCAAAACATAATTAATCGAAATATGAGATTAAGGGTGCTTCCGGCGTCATTTCTAAATTTTGTTCTTAGATCTTTCCTGGAATGCCCCAGCTGTCTAGACCAATATATGATCCAGTTTAATAAAGTTGTAACATGCTTTGGTTGGCATGATGCACCAGGTCCATATTGTTAAAATCACTTCAGCGCAGCGGCTTCAACCAATACCATGACTTTTCCGAGCATTTGCATATTTCCGACGGGACAATGAATGTCTTAGCACACACATCATACATCACAGCGACTGGTAGGTGCAAATGTCATGACGAATTGCATGGGCAGTACTGACTTTGGACCACCACCGCCGTTTCGTCCGTGGTCCGACCGCTACCTGCCTTGGTGAACAAGCTCCAGTCTCTGCCTCCCTAGTCTGACCCAAACAGATCAGATCGGCTCGTTACAGCTCTAATGCGAGTCCGTTATAGCTCCGCTTAGGTCTCCATATTGGGTCGTTCAGGTTAATGCGAACCTTTCAATCGGCCCATTCCGGTTGATGTGGAGCTGAACAATCTCTTCTCTGCGCGGAGACGCACGTTTTTCATTGTTCAGGCTCCAGGATCCGGCTGCCCCAGCGGTACTCGCACACGTATTGGCATGTTGATTGTTGAATACGACCAATTAATTTACACACTTTGTCGTCACGGAGTATTCAGCCCGCTACCTGTCCCAGTCTGAGGGGGCAATCAATCCCCAGCAGGTAGAGACCCTGAGGAACTGTCTCCACCCCAATCCTGAGGAAGCGTCCCCACCCCAGTCTTGAGGAACTGTCCTCGCTCCGGTCTTGAATAACTGTCCTAGTAAAGTCCTGGGGAATTTCCCCCGCCGGTGAACCGTGGTCAGAGCTCGTGCTTTCGATCAACCCAGCCTGTTCGCCCTGTTTGTCAGGCGTGATAGCTGGCCTGCCCTTGTTTACGCACCTGGGCCGGGGCCGGGGCCGGGCCGGGGTAGGCGCGGCGGCTCGTGTTTATTGGAGGCTGGCCACAGCGGAGGCGCCGCGGCTTCTCTCGTCACAACACGTCTCCCGCAGGTAATTGGTGTGGCTCGCGCTAGCAGGACGACCCGCAGCGGACATGTGATGAGAGGGGGGGTGAGGGGAGAGTTGTCAGAGGGCGATGGGGTCATTAGAGGTTGTCAAAGGGCGATGGGGTCAATTAGAGGAGGGTGACACAAAGGACAGTGGTATAACAGGTTAGTGGTGAGAACCGAATCAAACTAAAACGTGAAGTAGATAAAACTTTGAATTTGATTAAACCTTGAATGGCCTTGTGTGGGAATCAGAGCCCTTTCACTGAGTGATAAAGCATAGCCCTGCAGGGGCGTAGGAATCATTTGAAAGTTGGGGAAGAAGCAAAAGGCATTTTGAAGTCGAATCTTTCACATGCGAACGTCCATCAGGCGTATGTTAAAATCGAAAAATTTTGGGAAGGCAGCATGCCCCAACCCCCTGCCCCCAGGCATCCTATCGCCGTATGGCATCAGTGCGGTGACCTGACCCCTTCATTTTGTCGCGCAGTTCCAGACTACACAGGAGGTTGGTAGCAACTAGTAAGCCTAAGCCCTGTACGGCAGAGTACAATCCGTTTTGTGCCTGATGTCATCTGCTCTGTTTGCGGCCGCTACCAGCCACCGCAGGTCATCCCGGCCAGCTGAGCGAATACCGAGCGACGAAGCGACTCGAACCCAGACTACTGCAGAGGGTGCAGGGCTGCTTCTGTGCCCGATGCTCTTATCAACTCCGCTGCATGGGTGGACGATGTCAAAATACAGTCAATGCAGCCCGATAAACTGTACCCTACTTACCAGCGTCTGCATGATGCCCAGAGACTGTTGATAACAGGGCAGAATCGGCGTGTCGCCAGCAAGGCCTCCTCTAACGAATTTGCAATGGGGAGATTTCCACTGGCAGATCTAGATTTCGAGTTTGGGGGCGACAATTTCGCTCCATTTCGACAACGAAAAGTTGTTGACCGAGGGTGGCGTCCGGTCCCCATCGCGAAAGATTTATTGAACGGGCCAGTACAGACAGTTCAACGCGTTTTTCGTACCGTCGACTGGCGGGATTTTTGCATCCACAGGAGGGGGGAGATTTCAAGGTACTGCGAGAACAAATCCCTTCAGTTAACATGTTAAAATAGACCCTGGCCGACAGAAGCGCTGTCGTAGGGGAATGCATGACACTGCGCATGGAGGAGACTGCGACGCAGACTGGGCCGGTAATCTCTCAGCCTCGGATGTAAGGATAGTGGCCTACTCTGACCGTAGTCCGATGGGCTGGCTACACGATACACGGCTGGATTGTGTGAGAGCTGAGGTGTTTGCACGCTTAGAGAGAAGACAGTATGCTCGGTTGTTTACAGCGATTTGTAAAACATACTTCGTCGGGAGCATCTTCGCGAGAAGCTGCTGGAGGTATCGAGGGTCGTACGTAAGGCTATTTATATAGCGGTTGTTTCAGCGATTTGATGTGCCTTATTTGTTGACCCAAGCGTAATTGCGTTGTCCGACGAATCTACAGTTACGCAGTAGGTACACAAAAGATGTGCACAGGACACAATACCTGGGTCACTGACACCGGCAGTCACTGGGGTATTTTCTGTAACACGAGTCACTGGGGGGGCTTTTTTAGCCCCCCCCCCTTGTATCTTCGGAACCCATCAGACGATCGCGCTGAACCAAATGGAATCGAATATCCCAGGACAATGCAACTCGATGTACTAAAAAATAAAAAAATTGTGTGTATGCACCTAGAGGTACAGTGGTGACGAGTTCACAGGTCAAGGTCAAAGGTAAAATAGATATAACAAAATTGATAAAGAATATATTTTCATTAACAAGAGCAAGATCGGTTGCAACCAATGGAGAGAGCAAAATTAGTGCCTCAAAAGGTATGTACACACATTACCCAAATAACCTAATTGGGGATTTTTGCAAAAATGTCAAGGTCAAGGTCAGGTCACATAAGATCAACGTAGTGACAAAACTTATACGAAAGTCATGCAACGCATATTGTACATACTATTCTTATCACGTGTAGAACTTCGAAATTAGATACTCATTATTAACACCTGGTTAAATTTAGGGAATTAAAAAAGGGTAAGAAAAGGCAAAGCTCATGATCACAAAAGGTCAAAATGTAGAAATTGTATTAATAAAGTAAATCAAAAACATTTTTTTTCTAACCGTTGTGGTCATCCGATCAGATAGCTGCACTTAATTTGTCATGTATCTGGGAAAAAATCACAAAAATAATGACGTCACGATCACCATACGCTTAGATGTATGTCATCATTGCAGAAGATCAAAAATACAGATATCATTAAAGAGAAATTGGTATGGTTTGTTGAAGTATGTAGTGCAAGTTATTTACATATTTTCTGTTTTTTTTTAATATCTTAAAGGTTTTTATTTTTTGTCATTTAAAAATATGTAAATTCTTGGGTAATTTGTCTTTCTACTCAAATATCCAAGATATGGCCATAATTTTAGTTAAGACATTTGTATCTTCCTTCACTTAAACGAAATTTAATTATGGAATCTTCGTAACGGTCCAGTGAGGCATTCGTAGCAGTCTCTCTAAACAGTTTAAGCTGACATTTGGGTTCAAGAATCGTGTATAGTGACGTGTATATAACTAAGCTTTATTCTAAACAAAAAATTGAAGAAAAAAATATGCAAGGGTTGTAAAAACAGATGCCCGGTCAGGTACTAGTGAAGTTTGGCATGTGTAGCTTGACATTGTTTCGTTAATATAATTAGATAGTTTCTCGGGGGGGAAACCCCCCAGTGATTCGCAGGTTAAGAGGTTTGAAGGAAATAGCACGAATGAAATTCCAAATCAAGCTTTAAAATTTTAAATAACTAAAGCACAGAGTAAATTTTACAGCACTGGCTGTGTATAAAGAATGCCAATAAGAACAAGAAGAGATTAACATACTTTAAAGATAAAGGATGGGACAAATCCATTACATAATTTGACAAAAATACACTTTGTACTAAAATAAAATAGATAATACGGTAAGTGAAAATACATGCTAGATGAATAGCTACGTAAATAATTTAATTACAGTAAGTCCGTCCCGTACTGTCCAACCACAAAATAGGGAAAAATAGCTCGAGAAAACGCTCTTCCCCTGGGTGCAAACGAAATTTGGCACAACAGTTCCGCTGACGAGGGGCGCACACATCGTAATCAGAACTTACGCCGACTCGACAAAGGGGTCGGCCAGCGGCACGCGGGAAACGGTCAGAGTCTGGACAGATAGCGAAACGCGGTAGTGTGATCCCGGAGCCGATAGGACTCCTGGAGTCGAGGTCGCAGCGAATGCGACATAAACCCAGCTCGATAGAGAATACAGAATTATGCCGGCATATAGTGTGATTAGTTCAGAAGCGGTGCGCGTGCACGTGCAAAAGTTGTGACCACTTTTATGATAGAATGATCATCATTTTCAGGATTAATATCTGGTGCTACGGAACTGTTGCACACATAAGGCGAGCTGGAAACCAACGCCAACTGACAGTAGCCGTACGAATTATAATGTGCTACAAAAAACTCTCGAGCACTAATATTGCGGGGCGTCAAGTTGTAAATATTAGCATTTTTTTGACGAAATATTTACTTTCACTACACCTGTAGAACAACTACAGACAAAACAGGGCAAACTTGATCTGGTCAAATTATACACAGTTGGACAGCGCCAGTCTATGAGCTGACCAAATATTCACACCCAAAATATATAATTATCTGGCTAGAGGCATAATTATGGAAAAGACCTAACGTAATGGCTGCAATACGCTTATATTGGCGAAATACTGAAAAGTCGTCGAATAAAAATGCATCAGCTTAATATCGGCCAACACTTATCAATACTACAAAGCTTCAATTATAAACGGCAATGACCAATTATAAACGTCGCACGCATCCCTACGGTGAGAGATTTCGCTAAAACGGAAGATCATATTTTTGGACTATCTAAGACAGCACAAGTGTTATGAGAGAGATGTGAACGAGCGAATGGGATAAGAACTGGAAATGGGTATGAGTAGAGTAAAGATAGTAGCGCAGTGAGTAGAGGTTAATGAGTAGAGTAAAGTAGAGTAGAGTAGAAGATAGAGTAAGATAGAGTAAGAGTAGAGTATGAGTAAAGTAAGAGTAGAGTAGAGTAAGAGTAGAGTAGAGTAGAGGTAGGGGTAGAGGTAGGGTTAAGATAGGGGGCAGGGGTAGAGGCACAGGAATAGAGGTCTATAAATTACGCGGCTTTATAAAAATTATGGCCTTCTAGTAACACATAATAAAATAAACCTAGCTAATCAGAACGCAATTGTAACTGACATGAAAATCATTAAAATACATTAGACATGTTTCACAGAAAACAGTGGGTCACAACTGTGCCAGCGTTCCTGCAATCCTCCTTCTGACCCACCACCACACTACAAGGGCCTGGTCTCTGCTGGCGTCCCATCCCGGATAATACAGCCACAAATCACAGCGTCTGCTGCCAGCTGTAACCGGCGGTGGTCGCCGCCGCTGCGTTAGTCGGTATTAAACCATGTTCGGTGTCAACAGGCCCCGGCACGGCGCCACCCCACGCTGCGCCATCTGCCGGCGGCGCGACCCACCCGGCTATGGTTTATAGCGCGCACACCGAGCACACCACCGAGCACCGATCCATTGCTCGCGGGATGCTGTATCGAGAGGTCAGCGGATCGGCGATAGGTGGTGGGGGTCAACCTATGGTTTAAATAGAACCGAGAGGTGTGGCGTAATCTACCCGCTCGGGGGCTCTGCGTCAAAGGTCAGCGGATCGGCGATAGAAGTTCGGTGGCTGGGGCAGGGCAGGTAAATTTCGAGCTCAAAGCCCGAGGTGGAAATAACACAAGCCTGTGGAACCTGGCCTTACTCTGGCGTGACTTTCTCAAGCTACAAATAGTGACATTACTTATGCAGACAAGATATGAACATGCCCTGCTAAGCGGGGTTTACGTTGATCTCCGGATGTTGACGTGTTCTGAGCACGAGTAAGCCATGGTAATGAGATGGCACGGCGGCACAGATGGGGGACGGGATAGAGAGCTACTGCTATCACCTGCACATCCGGTGGATAGACTAACCCGGCTGGAATGTGCAGGCCCGAGGTGACGAGATACCTAATAAGACACCTGCCGGATCTCCGCCGGATCCGGCCCGCGCTCCCACACTACCCTGCAACACGCGCTCACTAAACGGCGTAAATATAATCCAGGAGTTACTTCAACGGAACTTCCGACCAGACATGTGCTCGGATCCCGACAATGGATCCCGGGATCTGATCTCTGGGATCTGGATCCCGGATCCACTTGGATCATAGATCCACTTGGATCATAGATCCACCTTCACGATTTGTCGATGGATCCACTGGGATCATATATCCATCTTCAACATTGGTCGACGGATCTGCCGGGATCCGAGATCGCAGGTACCATTTTCCACTGGGATCCACTGGGATCCCAGTCTCGTCATTACACAGATATGTATTTTCGGAGACCATATTTTAAGAAATTGTCATTATTTTCCATTCGTTGTAAATGTAACTATAGCATGGGCGTATGCCTAAAGTTATATTTTGTCAAGTTATACTATAATTATGGCATAATTTATAAGTCGGATCCTGTCGGATCCAAGATCTGATTGGATCAGATCCATTTTCATTGATTATTATGGGATCCAAGATCCGATGCCAAATTAAGTTGAGGGATCCACTGGGATCCAAGATCCACCGTTGTATTTTGTCGTGGGATCCAGTGGGATCATAGATTCAACATTGCGTTTTGTCGAGAGATCCTCTGGGATCGTAGATCCTTCTTTCAGATCCAAGCACATGTCTGCTTCCGACATTGCTGTCGTGGATGATGAATATATCAGCATCGCAGGATACTGTATAAAAATAGTAATACACTGAGTTTATTCAGAGAGTGTACCCGGATTTAGAACTAGCAGTCTTGTCGGTGAAAGGACTGCAAATGAGACATAGCTATGAAATTATGCATATCCTCGGCAAACCCGTGACATACGATTATTACTAGGCTGTGCCATGGTTTGAGTGATGCGCTTCCTACAATCTGTTTAAATCACGTCATGCCGAGACTCTGCTTATCCTGCAGCAAGTTGCATCCAGCGCACCTAACCACTCGCTCAACTCTCCGTCTCCCGTGGCGAGTGCAATACATTAACAGAAAGACAAACGGTATGAGCTCACTCGGGCCATGCAGAGCAGCTTCGCACCTGCCACCCGCGCCTGGCGCGGATATATCACGGGTCAGATGTGGGTCAGACAAGGCCTCATATCACATGGGGTCGGTGTGCGGGGAGGGGGTCATTTGGGTACCACCGCTGACCGCACCTGCACACCCGAGGTCGGCTCGAGTCTCTCAGGAAGACAGGCTGCTGGCCTCATGGGCACGGGCAGTATGCCGGCCGCGGAGGAGAGCCCAGCCCGACCTGGGAGGTCGCGTTCGTTGCAGATTAATGTGGTTATCACGCGGACATTGAGTCGAGTGCAGGATTAATGTGATTATTGCGCACGTTGAGCTGCACGGGTTATCCTGGCGGTGATCGTGGCTTCATAATGAGCCTCGATCGGGTCGGTCGTCATCTCAGGCTCACGGAGCGCTCCGGGATATGATCGTGCAATGACGATTAATTGGTGTTGTGAGGGTATGGGCCATTTACTGTGCAAATACAAGGGACTCGCCGTCAATGGCAGGTCATGGGCTCGGTAACATCATGACCTCACACACTGTGCGAGGTATTGCCTGTGAATCGGAGGTCACGTGCTGCTATATATGAACCATAGCAAATCACATGATTGAGCCTGGAATTGTGGAATAAATTATAATCTAATGAATGCAGGAGTTATGACAGCGCTTCGGTACACGAGGCTGAGAAAAGGCCTAATGAGAGTAGTGTTATGCAAATAGATGGCTCAATGGATCATGTGCTGAAGGTGGGTGGGTTGCCTCCGAAAAAGAATGCCTCAGATAATGAGCAATATCGAAGATCACTGTTAGCATATCAGACAAATAGATAAGGACCAGATGACCCGAGTGCAATGAGGTTAGACGATATGTATGGGTTACTATGTTTGCATATATCCCATTCCCAAAACTGAAGCAGGGCAGTTAAGTGAAGCAGTTCGTCAGGTATGCATCAGCTTAAAGGAAATAGTTTACCTTCAACATGGGTTTTGAACTGGGATAGCAGTTTTGTAGCCCGTGTTGAACAACACCCTAATTACAAGATTTCTGGGCTGATAGGGCATCTCCAGCGAATATATTTGATTTTTCGTCGAAGGAATGGTCAAGAATTAGGGCCTCACAACACCTAGGGCAGAGGCTATGCATAATCTTTACTCGACTACTCCAGATATCTGATTGGCTGAGCCAACGTTTTACGGTTTGCGGAAGAGATACCATATAGTTTTGATGAAATTAATAATGTACATCTTGCTGTCCTGAATTGGAGCAATAGAATCACGTATTGTATGGCTATTTTTTTGACATTATAAAAGAAGTGATATTTTCAAAATATAAGTAAAATTGTGTTTGAAAAACATCCAGGTGAGACTAGTTTCCTTTTAATAGCAATGAACCTAACTAGCGTGTACTTAACATAGCATGGATACAACTGGCTAGAGTTCGAACTATTTATCGATTAGAGCAATGAAGATTACACGGGCGATCCAGAGGAAGGAGAGGGAAACACGGGTCATTGTCCCCCCCCCCCCCCCCACGAACAAAAAAAATCACCTCGAAATCGGACCCAAGTTTGACACATTAGCCGTTTTCACGGTAAAATATTTTGCGTGAAATGTTTTAAAATATTTTAAAATGATTTAGTATGTACCTATGCAAGTTTTAGCATACTATTCATTTCAAACTACACAACTTTTGCATGCGTATTTGTCTTGAAATAGGACCTCAGAATTTTTCATTTTGAGCTCATCGTTTTGTCTCTCAAGGCGCTTTTGATTAATATAACTGGACCGTTTGGGTCAATTTTTTTATTTGACCTCAGTCAAGGTTCATTTGATGACCCAGGTAAGTCATTTCATATGGGCGACGCGGCCCCGACGAGAAATCATATTGTGTTCATCCAATCGTCTCTATTCTTCATTTATATCCAATATGGTATCTGGCAAAACCCAAATGCTGGATGTCTCAGATGCCTAATGACCCCTGGCAGAGGTCACTGAGCCAAACAATTTCATCGTCGATATCAATCATAACTAATATTTAATAACGTTGATTTCTGAAATTAATTGGGCCTTATTTCTAATGCAACATACTTTTGAAGATGATAGCAGTGTATTTTTCCCCATCAATATTAATGGGGAGTCAGTAAATTTACCTTTGTCAGCCGACTCTTCTTCACACCGATTACGAAAAATCCGTAGATATACGAATGTGTTACTGTATTAATATCCGTTATGAAATCCTCGCAAGTTATTTCAATATTACTCGGGAAATAGACATGTGGCATTTGGCCTTATGGAAACACAAACATATTTGAAGTAAGGTCAAATCTTGCCATGATTGTGACCTGACCTTGAGATGACCCTGAAGTCAATCACTATTCTATCAAAGGTGGGTTAAATGATGCACCAAACAGGACATACTATAAGATGTGCGAAATTTGGACAGGCGGCTGCGCAGCTCATCGTCGTTTTTCACTTACTTCCTAGACAACACCTGAAGGGTGGCGCGAAAATTCACAACCCCCTTTGCAAGCGAGCCGCGGAACATCTACGTGTGTTTGAAATGGTAGCTACCCCCCAGCAATAAAAAAAAAAAAAAAAAAAGAGAAAATTTGGCCCAGCGAATGTATCTTTAGCGTCATAATTGCGCCAGTGCGAAGGCTGACCTCGTGATCCATGACGCTCCAGATTGAGTAATAGTATGGTCCGGGGTATGTTTAGAGCTGAACGCTATTATGGACTCTAGCACCATTTATGTTCTTTCATATAATACCGGGACAAATTTTGTATCATTAATTTGTAATGGCTCATTTCATGTTTCAATAACTCTTGAATAATGCAAATATCGCCACTAAATCCTTAATTTCTTTCCCAATCGTGAATATATTCAATACTAATATAATTTCTATGCATTAACAACATAAGCTATTCTCTTTTTCTTAAAACACTCTATAACATATTTTAAAACGTTTCGCGCAAAATATTTCATCGTGAAAACGGATATATTTCCTCAGATAACATAAAATCTGAGCAACTTTAAGGAAAGTTTGTTTTAAATCAGTTATCGATGCATAAGCAAGCGAAAGTGGAATGTGTCCAGGTATGTCGGGCACGTAAAACTTACGTCACTAAATTATGCAGGCCAACAGGAATTGCGCGATCGGGTGGTGAGATCAGGACCAGCGTAATAAGCTCTACTTAGCGCGGGCTCTGACCTCGGAAAGCCATCCATGCAAAACATTCGGACTAAATTTAAAGTAAAAAATCCAATGCGTTTGCAGAATTGTGTGGGATTTTGTTTTTATATTATTTTAATATTACTCGCGAGTCGCGACCCAGCGAACGAGGTTGTTAGTGTTATGTACATATTCGGATGCAAGGATAAGACTGTTGCCGGTATGACGTCACAACTCATTTTGGTAACGCGATTTTCTTTTGACGTCACATATTTGTTTTTTCTTCAAATTACAAGAAATTGTTACTTTTTGGCAAAAGCGAATGGCCAGACCGTAATCAGAAGCACTCTTTCCATCATTCCACAATTTTTTTCCCAATTGTGAAATATTCCCTTTTAAACACCTACGTCAACATCTTATTTTCATCTTTCCATAATGTATAAACCGAGACGTCATGGACACCGCGTTACCTCGCGTCTGCAGTGTTGTCTGGGTGGTGAGCCGGCTGTAAAATCTGCTCGGTCCTGCGCCGTATAACACAGCGGCGACAGAGCCAGATGAGTTACGACCGCCGAATGACCATAAAACGTAACAAACGGCCAGCACATTTTATCGCCAGTTGGTTTTGTTTGCGAGTCGCGCTTCGCTCCAGAGGGGAGAGTTTCGCCGCCGTGTCATTTCCGGGTTTATCTAGAAAGGATTCCAGATTTATGGCATGTTGGAGATTGTGAAACTGAGTCAGAAAATATGGCCTGTGTTACCAGTAGTGTCCAGCCAGAAAATGGCTGTTGCTCATCTCACAGTGAGACATGTTCATGTTTGAAACGAGTATACATCAGTCACTTATATTTTTTATTTGGTAACCTTCGGCTTCATTAGTCCTTTAAAGCCCTTTAAATGCAAAGTTTCTCAACACCTTCTTGAACCTATAGACTTTTCATAAACAAGCTTAATTTATTTACAGGTAAAAACTGTGACCAGGAAACTTGCCGATGTGCACCACAATGCATATAAATTACAAGTATCAAACTACCTCAGTTAATGCTTTCTGGAGCTGCAGGCCACCGACCGGTAATGTAATGCCCCACATGAACCCGGGGCTATTTAGCTCGGTAAAAACACAGCCCAGCCTGCTCTGATTACCTCCAGAGAGGCAGGGAAGAATGGTGGACGGTCCGCAGGCCACAGAACCGCCCTGCCTTGCTCCGTGCGGCGCCAGCGGCCCGGCCCGGCCTTGCTCTCCGCCCTGTGAGCCCGTGATTTAGACCAACATAAATACCAAGCCCGGCTGCGATTTCACGGCGCAGGTACGCCACTCGGCTGGCCGTCTTCATTTGGGCCCGTGACGTATGGGCTTGTTACCCCGAGCTGGCATATCGGGGCGATAGATCGAAATGAGCTCGTTTGTGCGTGCTTTAAGGGCTTATACCCCACCCGTTGTGAAAGATTGCATCGCCGGCTTTTGTTCTCGTTAGTGGGACCCGAGGCGGGTTCAGAGTGGGCTGGAGAGGTGCGTGCAGTGCGCCGCTCACGCGTGCTCGGTCGGAACAGCCGCTCAGACTCGGTGGGACGGGACTCAGCTGGACTCCGCGAGGCCTGGCGGGATCCGGCAGGACCTGGCGGGGCTCGGCGGGACCCGGCGGGACCCGGCGGGACCCGGCGGGACCTGGCGGGACCTGGCGGGACCTGGCGGGACTCGGCGGGGCTCGGCGGGACCCGGCGGGACTCGGTGGGACCTGGCGGGATCCGGCGGGGCTTGGCGGGATCCGGCGGGACCCGGCGGGACTCGGCGGGACCTGGCGGGACCCAGCGGGACCCAGTGTGAGCCGGCGGGACCCAGTGGGCCATCTGAGCTGTTTGCCGCCCGGTTAGTACACCCGTCCAGCAAGGTGCGGCAAGATGTGGGGCTAAATGCGCCCTCCGATTATAGACAGAGGCGCGGACGGGTCCGGCACGGCTCTGGAACGCCGCTAACTGTGCCAGCTCGGCTAATTTGAGCTTAAATGTCTGCAAAATACCGGAAAATCGTGTTTTATCCTTGCAAGAAAGTCTTTACATAATGCATATCAAGTAAGTGGAAAATCTCAATGTGACGTTTAGTACATACTTTAGTGATACCGTTGATCTAATTAGCCAAATGTAACTGCTCGAGTCAAATGGGCATTAATGAAGAAAAATCCCGAAAGCGATCCTAAGCCATTTTCACGCTCTGTGAACAAAGGACCAAAAAGCGCACTCATTCCACATCCAACACATGGTACGATCGCAGCATGCACGTTATCTAGCACATCCTAAGCGCAATCAGTCTTCATCTGTAGGCGGTGCTTAAGCACCAATAATTCGCCGCGAGCAACAATAGCGAACAATCAAACACGACCATTATCACAACGCAGCGTCCGCCCAGCCCAGAGGAACAGCTACATTACACCTGCGCCAGGTCAGCCTGGCTGTATATCAGCTGCCTCCTCCGAGGGAGATTATCAGCTGCCTCCTCCGAGGGAGATTATCACCCAACTTTACGACTGACACGGCTGCTCGGGTGCAAATATATAATTGGACCCACCATACAAACTACTTGCAATTGATGGAGGTCGATCCATATTGATTGCGGTCGACCCGCCATATGTTATCGCGTATTATTGTATTGTCATCTCGATACTTAACGATGTAGGCTTTTGTCTGACAAATGGTTGGCATAGTTATTGGCATATTTACAATATGCCCGATAGCGGAGTTCGGTTTCATTTTACTCAGGTACCCGCATATTTGGTAGCACGTGTGACCCTATTGCATCTGTGTGACTAAATATGTGCATGCGTATTGAGTATCGCCTGGTTAGGGTGTCATTTTCTGAAAATAATTGGGGGGCACCAATGCTAACTTTATAGATTATAATTACATTTTTACCATGCAGCGACATAGGCCTAATGTTAAAATTTGAAATTCTTGGGGCTGGGACCCCCCCCCCTTCCCCAGTAAACAAAGCGACACCCGTGCTGGTGACGTTTAAAACTGAAAATGCAAATTTAAGAGAGCAGTTAAAAATATAACGTTAGGTATAATTTAAACTGGGGTGAAAATCGAACATAGTTAAAATTCCCATGCATGATCAAAGTCGTAATTACTTTATATTTTATTATATGCACTTTGTCATGTGATATCTGTTAGTGTCTTATTTTAGTCACACATTGTATTTTGTGTAGACATCAAAGATGATGTAATGTATTAATTGTAAGTTATTCCATGCAGATTGTTGTAGCCTAAGAGACATCAAATTACACAAATTGTTCATAATGTGCTGCTCAGTTGTAGTTGAGTTGATGATCAGAGGCAAAGTCCATGTTTGATTTTCGAGTTGCAAACTTTTGCAGCAAATTTGGTGTTATATGTTCGATCTTTGATCCTAAGCCATCAGTAAAATGATGATGATTTGAGTGTTAGGAAAACTGCGCAACTGCTCCTGTTGTTTGGCACCGGAAAAAAAATCCGAACTTAAAATAAAGAAATATGACAGGGTTTCGGATTCTTGACCGGTTTCGCGGCCAAAACCAGACCAAAATCTGTGTTAATGTTTCACTGCAAAAAACATCCTGTCCGGGCCAGTTTTTCATGAGGAAGTCGAATCTGGATTCAAAAAAAGCAAGACATCAACTACTTTTTTCATCCCGTGAAGGTTTATCCCTAATCACTTCTCGTCTTCGCGCGGTAGCCTTGTTAAAAAACCCACAGTTTTTGCAAAAGGCATTAATTCGACAGGAAAAACAATAGGATATGTAGACAGGATGTTCAGGTACATACAATAGCTATTGGTTTTCTAGTCGATGTAACACGTTTTCAAAAACTGTGGGTTTTTAACACAAATGTGTTTTTCTACAAGTTAAGGCCAACAACAACACGCGAGCACGAAACCATCCATTGCACCGCCAATATAGCTCACAGAAGATTGGCAATGACACCATGTTGCTCCTTAGGCTTTGCTCAATCGATTCATGTTAATTTTTTGCTATTTAGCTATTTATAACCCAGATAAGTGTTGTAGAAGGATGATTTTCTGGGAAATGGTTACTAAATTAGCCTATTTGAATACAGTTCTTAATCTGGTCGGTTCGGCTAAGATCCAACGCAGAGTCTAAATAAAATGCGAGGAAGTAATTGAACCGATATGATCGGAAAATAAATTGAATGAACAAGAGAATGAGCATGGTGCAAACTCCACCAAGCGTATAGTTGTAGTGCTACGGCTCTTCAAAGCTGAGCGACCAAATATTTGTTACCCTGAAAAACGCGTTTTGTCTTTTTTTGTCTTTTACGCTGAACTATTCATACTCAAAGTGAGTATATGCAAATTTTGAGGATGTCAAATGAAAGTCCACATACATTTCAACATTTGGACGTTAAGTTTGTCAAGATTGGTTGAAAACTGGCGCGTGTATATTTTATTACATCCGTGTCCGCGAAATCGGTCATGAATCCGAAACCCTGTCATATACAGAAGCAATTCCTTTCACTCGTTATAAAAGCTCACGCGCCGGGCGGTGTTCAGCAAGTTTGTAGTTCAGTTCCGAGGCTGGCCAAACCTGTGCCACCCAACACTGACCACTATCGCCTCCCCCCCCCCCACTGCGCTCCGCCCAGCGACCCGTCAGCGGCGGTGCTCAATTAATTTGTCATCGTAATGACCGGTGTGTGCCTCAGTTTAGGATTAATTAGGTCCCGCATGCCGTCTACCGCGCGACGCTATCAGAACGGCGGGTACAGAGCGAGTAAAAACCGACCGGCGAGGCTAACTCCGTCGGGAAGTGGAATTGTTTGTCACGACTCTGTTGTCAATCGGATGACGTCGCTGCCGATCTGTGAGATGCCAGACCGGTTCTGTTCAGTGGTCTGTGGCGGCGAGCAGTAGGAGTATTTAATACAAAGTACATAACTGTTTTCTTATGGATCCTCGGAGGTGCCGTCCGAATTCATGTCGATGCTTAATTTGAATTGTAAATTGAGAAATGAAACATTGTTTTTATTTTACGATAAATTTAGTCAGAACCTTTGGAATTGATGGATTTCCGAGGTCAGGACCCGCGCTAAGTACAGCTTGTTGCGCAGGTCCTGAACCCTACCGTTCGATCGGGCAATTCCTGGTGGCCGGCAGAATATAGGTACAGGCGAAAGTTGTACCTCCGTGGCCAACATACCTTACCTGGACACGGTCTGTCCCGCCCCCTGACCTTGAGTACGACCTCTGCCACCGCCGTAGACCATTCCAGTCAAGGGCAAATAGCAAGCACTGAATTGACTCGAACCCGGCCTGCTTCACACCGGGTATACCCGGGTCGAAAGCCCATCGCTCTCCCTACTGAGCTACAGGGGAGGGGGCATTTCACGACATTTTGACCATTTTGTATTCCAAATTACACCTTCATCTCTCACATTTTGTTCAAAATTGATCCACAGTGTAATCCTTGAATTCTGAATGAATTCAGCTGAGTTCAGCTCTGATAATATTAGCTTCGATCTGAACTCTTTTTTAGTTATAGCCTTGGTCATTTTTGTAAGATGACGCCTACAGAGGTATTTTTGGTTGCCAAAATAACGCATTTTACTTAACCAAATGTTAAAAATACTGGCATGGCTGAACTCGCAATGAAATGGAGATTATATTTCTGGGCTTTGTTGCGTGACCTTGAATGACAACTCGCGACTTTTTTAATTAACCTCGTGTGACCCCAGGTCCGCTTCTAATTTCACATTTTCACCTCGCAAAATACTTTCCTATATATTGTATAGCAGTGCAAAAAACATTTTTTCCTCTAATTTCCATATTTGCCATCGATATACGTGCGTTTTTTTTTATTAACCCCAAGGGGATGGGTAACGGGTGGTTGTCTGTGAGTCTATTGAATCGACTTGGGCAGAGTCTTTACCATTCAATCCAGCGTAGTCTAAAACGGAGCCATATATAATTTATATACTTTGGTCTAATCTAGATGGACCAAATTGGACCAAACTGTCCCAAACCACTAACACTCGTTATAGATGATGTCATGCTCCGAACTACGAATTCTCGTATCGTATGAGACCGATCTCATAGAGACCGATTTAAGCGGGGTCTTCACCATTCGATTCAGCGTGTCCCAAAACGGTGCCAAGTTAAGTTTTACCCCCTTTGATCTAATTCAAGTGGACCAAATGGGACCGAAACCGCCTAAATTCGTTGCAGACGTCATGCTCCGAACATATGGGACCAATTTGAACGGGATCTTAACCATTCGATTCGGCATGGTCCAAAGCGGTGCCGTGATGAGTTTTACCCACTTTTGTTTAATCTACGTGGGCCAATTTGAACCAAAATTTACATAGCCGGTGGTTTTGGTTCAATCTGATTCATTTATATTTGACCAAAGTGGATAAAACTCCTGTAGGTATCGTTTGGGACCAAGCCAGATTGAATGGTGAAAACCCTGTCCAAATCGGTCCCATAAGTTCGGAGCATGACGTCTGCAACGGTTTTTGGTGGTTTGGGTCCAATTCGGTCCACCTGGATTGAATAAAAGTGGATAAAACTCACATTGACACCGTTCCGAAACACGCCAGATCGATTGGTGAAAAACTCGTTCAAATCAGTCCTATAAGTTCTGGGCATGACGTCTGAAACTATTTTTGGCAATTTTGGCGATTTTGGTCCAATTTGGTCCACTTAAATTGAACCAAAGTCGATAAAACCCTACTCAACCACGTTTAGGACCACACCGGATCGATTGGTGAAGACCCCGTCCAAATTGGTCCCATAGGTTCGGAGCATGCATGACAAGTCAGCAACGATTTTGTGTAGTTTTGGTCCAATTAAATTAGACTTAAGTAGATGAAATTATAAACGGCACCATTTAAGACCACGCCAGATCGAATGGTGAAGACCCCGTACAAATCGGTCCCATAGGTTTGCACATATCCGCCCGTTACCCCTCCCCTTGGGGGTAATTCGAAAACACGCACGTATATCGATGGAAAATATGGAAATTAGAGGAAAACCCCACCTTTTGTATTTGTTTCATTGTTAGACAATATATTGACAAGTATTTTGAGAAGTGAGAAATTTAAATCATAAGTTTACCCAGGGTCACACGAGATCAACAAAAAAGGTCAAGAGGTCACGGGTGCAAGGTCATACAAGGTCATGCCAAAAAAATGGAATCTCTGTTTAACTGCCAATTCAGCAGATTAACTCTTTTTGACATTTGGGTAAGTCAAATGCACTTTTGCCGCCTCCAAAAAATATATCTGCAGCCAGAGGTGAAAAAATCGCTAAAGCTGTCGCAAACGAAACTGCCAAATGTGGACTGTGGAGCTGTCGCATTTAACCAAATCCAGAAGATTACTATTTCTCAATGTACTTGGTACCTTGAAATCAAGGTTGGAAAAATACTCTGTCGCGTGCGACAGTGCGACAGCGAACGAAACGCAAACGGCTTATGGGCCTACCAATGTATTTCGCTCGCGCGTTGGCCGTTTTTTTCTTCACACAATTCGCCACAAAATACTGCAGAATAATAGTGCAGTGAAAGAACTTGAAAGCAGGTTCACAGTATTATTGTCTTGGTTAAAAAAAAACTTCTTCGGAAGATGATAGGTATGGTTTCTGAAAAAATGTACTTTTACAGAATTTGTCGCATTTTGCCGAAAAATAACAATTTTCTGTCGCGAACTGTCGTTTGCGCGTTCACGAGGAGGTTTACCTCTGTCTGCAGCGTGACCTTTCACAAATGCCTGAGGCTTTAACTCGAGAACCTGAGGTCAGATCGAGCAAATATTGCCATAGCTGAATTCAGAACCCAAGATCTCCCAATACACCTATTTTGAACAAAAAGTGAGAGATAAGGGTGATTTCGACTGGTCGAAATGTCGTGGAATGCCCCAGGGGCGGATTAATAATACTTTCGTTGGAACGCTTACAAGATGAGCGTGTTGCACAGCTGCTGGGAAATCGGAAAGCGTGATTCACTTGTACATAAGCCTACCCACCCCAATGTTTTGATTTGATGTTAATTGACTGTCAAGTGCTTAACACATAGCTATACGTGTAAAACAGTGTAAGAATATCAGAACTCGTGATTGGCTTTTACACAAGCGCAAGGGCGTCACCAAGGGCGAACCCCAGTCGTCAGGCTGCGGAGGATTATCCCCTTCAGTTTTGGACAGTCTCCCAGCCATTTATCTGCACTTTACTCGGAATTAAAGAATTTTTTAATATCGCATGCGTTTGGAAAAGTGTAGTCGATATTTTTCTCTTTTGAAAGGAATTTGGCAGCAATTCAAATAGCGTTTCGACACCAGAAGACACGAGGCATACCGTGGCACGAAATGGGTCATGGAAAGATACCACATTTGCATTGGCTCTACCAGCTATCGTTCTCCCCCCCAGTCAAAACCCGTAGCAACGCCCCTGCGCAAACGTGTCCATCACGATGTTCTGTTACAATGTTATTGGTTGTCACATGTTCAACATATGTAGAGACAAGGCGAAACGTTAGTAGATCCATTCAACAGAACGGCTTGCTCGACTTGTGGAACATTCCAGACAAGTATGATTTTCTTTACTTGATAATTTATCAACATTCCTGCGTTCTCGATTGTTAGATACCAACAAGGTAAAGGGTAGAATCAGTGTACACACATATTTATTTGGTTGGCAGAATTTCACGGAGATGGTATGGACTAGATTCAGACATTGCGCTAGCAAAAAAAAAATAGGTACATACACACACACACACACACACACACATACATATATATATATATATATATATATATATATATATATATATATAATAACTATATATAATATTATATATATATAATATAAATATAAAATATATATATATTATGTGTGTTGTTGTGGGTGTCTTGAATTTGTTTAGTGGTGCAGTGTGTTTGTGTGTGATGGTTGTGTCTGTGTGCGTTGTGTTGGGGTGATTTATATAGCGTCAATATATTAAATAATTAAGCTATCGGTATATGAGTTTACCATATGTGTTATAAGTTAAGGAGTAAGGAATAAGGGGTTGAATAGTTACTGATGAGTATATGGAATGTATATGAGATATTATTATCATATTATATTAAACTAACAATAATGAGGCAATACTCGCTGCCTCGCTTGTATTTCGAATCGAATTAAGCCTGTGTCTGGCAATTCAAATAACCATGCGAGTTGCTAAAGAAATAAGAATGTCCGAGAACTACAGGAGCAATGAAGTTTGAGAAACATTGAGAAAACAAAAGCAAAAATATAAATTATGTCGTTGCGTTGCATCATTCAATGAAAGACGTTTTATCCAATGCAAACTCAGTGGTGATTTTTCCATGTAGAATGGATACCATGCGCTCGTAAGGCATCCGCAAATAAAAAGAATGAAACATTGAATGTCATTGTAACATTTGGCCTGACGTTAATGTTTCTAAAAAATAGACATAAATTGGCTCAATACCCTTCACGAGTCGCATATGCAAAACGTACTGCGTTTTTCGGCAGATTCCGAGAGACGTCTCGCTTCTTTATTACACCGAATGCTTTGTGCGCTTTAATGAGTACGTAGCTGGACAATGCTGTGGCCTGGCGAGCTATGTTGAAAGACAGCGGCAATGCAGCTCGTCGATTGTGTCCCGGTGGCTCGGGGGATCTGCAGTGGCTGCTGCAGATGCTTCATTAGGAGCTCAGTATACGTCCAGTCATGCGGCGGCCAGTCACGCTTAACAACGAGCAAAAACTGCACCTGGCTGCACTGCCTCACCCAACTGCAGCCGGCTCCTCTCAAATCAGCGTCCCCTGTTTGTCTCTTCTTCCGATCGAATAGCAGCGTGAATATGATGCATCAACCGAATGTGACTAGCAGTCTAGGCACTGCTCACGCTAGCCGCCAGTTGAGTGTCTTTGCAATTGTCGTTTAGCCAAGGATGGGATAATGATCAGCTCTCTCATTAACTGGCTTATAATAGACGCGTCTAACAACAACACTTGTGTTAAAATAATAGATATTTCAACTCACTATAAGTCAAAGACAAAGTTATTGAAAGGCTTGTCCACCACAAAAGACGCACCGGCACTTGTTAAATATTTAAGTATGTGCGACGAAATTATACTTTTTCAGTTCAGCACTCAACTAAATGTTCAAATCCACGAGTGTCTTATGGTCCTGCTGGACCCTTTTGCCACAACGCAAGAGTAAATTTGGCATCGAAGGGCACGACCTCGAAAGTCCCCTCCTTTCATCTGGATTGTGTCCTTCGTCGATCCCGTTGTAAACGGTACGTGAAAGGTGTGACCGAAGGGCGTCGGGAGCGTGCGGGCCGCTCTGCTCAGCAAAACATGATAAACACCGCTGACGTAGTTGGCGCTCAGCTCGCTGTTTACGGGGAATGTCCGACAACTTCTGACACCACGGCAAGGCGAGTCGACACGATGTTCTAACAGTTACTGCAAGACAAACCTACTGACATGCAAAAATACAGGTGACTGGTCACGGATTCAGAAGTTCGTTCTGAGAAAGTTTGCAATCAGGGGAGGATCCAGGGGGCAAAGGGGTCATGCCCCCTATGGTCCTGAAACAATAATTCCCCCCCAACAAAATACAATCGGAAAAACGGCCGGCGTCTGCAAATTTATCATACAAATTGTATTTGCAGCAGTCAAAATACAGCTATCTACAGTCAAAAACGGGAAAATTTCGCGCCGCTAGGCGACTGGCGACATGACATGTTTCGTAAATCGCAATTGCTTGAACAAATTGGGAAAATTGAAAAATGAATTGCAATAAGTGTCTACTCCACTCACGGTCTGGTTTCAATATTAGACGATTTCATTTTCCACGACCTAAAAGCAAAATGTTCACGCCACTTCGCAGCGTCACATCGGTGACCATCAGGGGCGGAACTTTATGAAATCACTCGGGGGGGGGGCCTGTTGTTAACTTGATAGATTTTAACTCAGTTCTTACCATGCAACGCCATAGACCTAATGTTAAAATTTGAAATCATTGGGGGCTCGGGCCCTCCCCAAAAGATATAAGGTTCCATCCCTGGTGGCCATCGTCATAACGAACCCATGGTCATCGTTTTCGGTTCGTCGTAACGCTGAATTGAATGAATATACATTGATGACTTCCTGTCCCTCTACAAGACTGCACCTTATTCCTTCTCCACCGTCTAATATTTACTGGGATTATCAGATAAACCCCGTAAAAATGTCGCGCCCGCTGCGCGCTAAAAACATCTAGGTACATACATCCTATAATTAACAAAAATAATCCACATTACAAATGGTGAAAGGGTTTAAATACACGCAGAAAGTGGGGTATATCTTTTTCGTCATTTCAGCCGACTTCCCACTAAAAAATATCGTCGACGCCCTTGTGTACAGGCTGACGACACGCTCCCCACTGGCGGATCAGGGGGTATCAGGGGCAAATGCCCCCCCTCCAACCACCTGAAATTGGCGCAAATTTACACATTTCCTGATATAGAAGAAGATCTACACAACTTTTACAAAGGCAAGTTTATTTTAAAACGTCTAACAATGCATAAGGGAGCAGAATCCGATGACTTTTTTTTATTTTTTGATGAACTTTTTCGGGGTGATGCCCCCATGGCGCCAAAAACTAAATCCTAGATCCGCCAATGACGCTCCCTACCCCCCCCCCCCCAAACAGGGGCGGATCCAGTCGCTCGGTTTGGGAGGCTAACTTTTTGTGGGAAAAAGGTACCTCTTTTTTTCTCAGCGGATTTGGGCTGGTCACCATATTTTGGTGTTCTGGATTCAAAACATATTAAAAACCACTTTTTCGGAGAAAGTCACTTTTCCGGGATTTGTTTCGGTAAAAACACCTTTCGGAAGAAAAAAAAACACGCAAAAACGTGATATTCCGTTGCATATACACACATAAGTAATAATAACATTTATCTCATACCAGCCCGCAGGGGTGTCACCGAGAATAATTGAGCGGGTCGGCTGAAATGACGAAAAAATGTATAATCTTTTGTCTGTGTTTATTTAAGCCTTTGCAGCATTTTCAAATTTGGATTTACATGTAATAATACGTATATAGTTAGTTAACACCGCAGCATTTTTTTCTGGTTTGCCTGATAAAACCAAAAAATCAAGGCAGTAGAGGAGTAGAGGATAAGAGGCTATGATAAGATGATAATCTTTGGAGTAGAGGATAAGATCATAGAGGAGTAGAGGATAAGAGGCTAAAAAGACTATGAATTCCATTCAGCGCGAAGACGAACCGAAAACAATGGCGATGGCTTCGTTATGATGATGGCCACCGATGTGACGCCGCAAAGCGGCGTGAAAATTTTAATTT